>JAEIHY010008469.1:0-11323 GCA_018904565.1 Drosophila tsacasi | reverse complement strand
CTGCGTTGCAAACTTCTGACTAAAATTATAATACCCTGCAAGGGTATAACAAGAAAGGAAATTAACTTAGGCACGCCGATGTTTGTATACCCTTGCAGCTTACAAATGTACAAATATATTGAAAAACATTTTATTAGACAATTTTTGGGAAAATTAAAGATTAAAAATATTAAAAAAAATATAAAATATATAAATATACAAAAAATCAAGAATATATATGGTTTATAGGGTCGGAAATGCCTCCTTCACTGCGTTGCAAGCTTTGGATTAAAATTATAATACCCGGCAAGGGTATAAAAAAGCAAACAAGCGAATGCCATTAATTTTGTTCGAAGTCCCTCACAATGGATCAAATGAAAACAGCGACTTGTTGTGGACGCAACTCCATACGGCGATGAGGGATTGATGTGGAAATGCGGCGATGGGCGAGCCGGGGGGACATTACTGACCTGGTTTCCCCCAAAAAGGAGACCGTTTTCAATAGAATTAATGAACGGAGATATAACTTGGTTTCGACTTCGGTTCAGTGCTTTGGAATTTTTGTTTTATTTGAGCTTTTTGACTTTTGCTCGAAATAATGTAATAGGTTGAAGATTAATGCTCTAGGGAATTTATTTTGATTTATTTACTTAAACTTAAATGATTAAATAAATTGCAATTATATTTCTTGAACTAAGTACAATTTACAAACTTATGGCTTCGTTGTTGGCTCGGTTGGCTTTTGCCACTTGCCTTGATCTTATTGAATTAAAAGTTAAAATAAATTAGCCCAAGGCTGGGAAAGTTAAAGTTCCTGCGGCTTAATTAAGTCACTAGCCTGGCAAGGCTTTCTTTGAATCGAATTAAACGTTTAAGAGCCACTTTCCACTTGCCTTTCATGTAAATTTCCTTTAGTTTGCCCGCATTTGTTTGGGCCAATTAAATACGCAAATACCTAAATGAAAAGCCACACCAACAACGGGGCCATATGGTTTGCATGTGCGTGTGTGTGTGTGGGTGTGTGTGTGGGTGTGTGTGTGGGTGGGTGTGTGGGAGCATTTTGATTTATCCTGGCAGCGACAGGATGATGCAGGCCGCCGCAGAAAGCTGAGACCGCCCATGGAGAGGCTGGCCGCTGTTACTTTGGCGCCTAATGAGCAATTTAATTATGCACGTTGATTGATTGATGCTAATTGATGGAAAGCCAGTCGCCACAGCAGAAGCAGCAGCAGCAGCAGCAGCAGCAACCGCAGCTAGTAGGCAGTGATTGAGCCAAGGAAAATTGGCCAAAAGTCGGACAGGAAGCGGAAAACTTTAACTTAACTTCCTCTGCCCTGCTAAAGTTCCACACAAAAGTCCTGGCGGAGTGCTCAACATTTTCCATTTGGCCATGTTTGCACTTCCGGCGGAGGAGGAGGAGGAAAAGCTGCGCTCGAGCGGAACAATTACTAAAAGCGCTTTCCCGCTTGGCATAAATTTGCACAAAAAATGCACCCGCTGCAGCAGCAACACAGCAGCAGCTGAATATTTAAATATTAACAACAGAGTAAGAGTTTATTTGCTAGTTGTGGAGAGACAGAAAATGTTGGACAAAAATGTAAGCAATTTAAAATGTTAAAGTACAAATTTGAAGCGAAATTTAAGTCATTAGCTAAATAAATAAAACAAATTCCCGCACAATTAGAAACCATATGTTGCGAATTTCGTTTGTTCTTAATAATGGAACAGTCTCCAAATAAAAAGGAATCTATCCCCAAAACACAAAGGTTGTATTAAAGGTTAAGCTCTAGTTAGATTTTTCCTTTCTCTTTTTTATTTCCTTTTTTTTTTTGTATCATTTTTTCTAAGCAAAGTTCATGTTCAATGGCACAGAGGCACCAAAAAAAAAGACAACAAAGGTCTACGTCGACGTCTATGTCTGCCTTTAATAGAAATCATGACAAATATTTGCTGATTTTTAGACACACACAAAACACACATTTTGGAGATCAATGGAGGCTTCCCAATCGATGAATGAAGATTCCCCCAGCTGGAGAAGACAGAGACTTGAAGCCAGACTAAATATATAATCGAGTAAGTAGTACTACTAGTTCGTGGGCTGGCGTGTGTTTGGATTTGAAATTTGGGGAGTTTCGAGTTTCGCGTTTCGCGTATCGCAAATAGTTGACATTTGTGCAAATATGCCTCAAACACCGCACTGTTTGGCATCAATTTTTATTGTATTGTGCTTTTTTCGCGACTCTAGAGCATGTTTTGCTCTAGAGTCCATTGTTGTTCATCTCAATGACGCAGAGAATCGGCCTATAAATGGGCGATCCGGCAACCGAGAAAGGCAGAGAAGTACCACATTCCGAACCCCAAAAAACCAAAAAAAGCATTAAGATGAAGCTCCACTGGCTGCTCTTGGCAGTCGTCCTTATCTGTGCCTTTAGCTGCTCGCACAGCACCGGCACCAGCACCACCACCAGCACCGAAGCCACCACTGAATCCAGCACCTCCGCTAGCGGTACTACCACCACCACCGCCTCCTCTTCGGACTCCTCATCGGCCACCACAGCAGCCAGCACCAGCAGCAGCGACAGCTCAACCTCCTCCAGCTCCAGTAGCTCCAGCAGCTCCAGCTCCAAGAAGGCCAAGAGGAGGGCCGCTGCCCGCAGGAGGAGGGCCGCTGCCCGCAGGAGGCGTGCTGCCAGAAGGAGGGCCGCCCGCAGGCGTAACAGGGGTTAGACTGTGAACACGAAGGAGCAGGACCACCCGGTTCCAGGAGGATCCTAATCCGGAGACGAGACAACGATTTTTTTTTCCTCCCCCTCTATATTTCCCATGTCCACGATCCTCGGGGATCGGTATATCACAAAAAATAAATAAATATATAACCCGGCTATGGTATAAAATTGCATAAACTAAATATTTGTAAAGAGGTGTTTTATTATTCAACAGAGAACATTATTTAAGTTTATCATTTTAAGCTGAAAGTTAAGGGTTTTATAAAGTTTTTTGCTACAACTTTGATGATCCTTGACCGATTTTAGAAAATAATAGAAAAATATATTAAGAAACGAGGTGCCCTCCGCTATATAACTGCTCCCTACTATAACTGTTTCTCTCTCTCTCGCTCTCCAGCGGAGGGCATGTTTATAATAAGAGAGGGAGAGAGAGAGAGAAAGAGAGGTGAGCGAGAGAAGCGATCGTCCCGGAGCGCAGCAGCACATTATAAATGTGCCTTTCTCTCCTTCTGTTATTATAAATGTTTGCACGGCTGGAGCAGCAGAAAACTATTATATATAATAGAGAGATATGTGCAACTAAAAAATACTTAGTGAGTAAAAGATTAATTTAAAGAATTTCCCCAAGACCATATGGAAAATCTTCTCAAAGAAAACATTTCTCTTGAAGCATTGCTCAACGTAAATTTCGCCCCCAAAAAATTTACAGAAAGAGAGATGGTTGAATAGGGAAAGAGGACAGCGAATTTAATGGCGTATTTGGAGTGCACTGAATCGGTTAGCTTGATTACTCGTTGGCCTCGTCTTCGTACATTGTTGTTGCCCCAAGGGTGAAAGGTTAAAGTTGCCACCAAGACTCACGCGCACCCACACACACAACACAATTACATACAGCAATGTACTCATATATGGAGCTGCAATAAAAAGCAACAAGTTGAAAGACCACGCAAGCAAAAAGCAACACCCATCAAGGTCCCATTCCCATTCCAATCTCCTGGCCCGATCCCATTCCCATTCCGAATCGGAGACCTCGGCCGCCATCGAAGCAAAACCCCAAAAACCCATCAGCAATTCGAGCAAATAAAAATGGTTATAGCCCAAGAATTGAGGACTCCCTTTTTAGCGCTATAAGGAGCTAAGTATACTCTTCCTGAAAAGAGTTTACAAATATTTATATTTTTCATCTACATTATAATATTACAAAAAAATATTATTTAATATTAATACATTTATAATCGGACTTAAAGAAATCCCAAATATAACTGTTTTTAACTTAATAAGCAAATCTAGAGTCTCCAGGAGAAAGAGTGTTAAAATGGAAAACAATAACAAGCGACAAACAGCACAGCAAACGCAATACAATGGGCACAACTGTTGCTGTTGTTGTTCCCCTTCTTCTTTCCCTTTGCCTTCTGCACCCTCATCTCCTTTCTTCTTTTCTCAGTCTTGCTCCTTTCCTCCTGCCCACATCCTCCTGCTCCCGCCCCCTGATCCACTTCCTCATTTTCTGGCATTGCAAGCAAATGACAGGCGCGATTCTTAAATGAAAGCAACACCATAACAAGAGAGGGAGAGAAAGCGAGGAAGAGAGAGAGAGAGACAGAGACACAGACAGAGAGAGAGTAATCAGGGGGCGAGTGAAAGGGACGGAAGGAATGTGTGTAAGTGACATTCGTCTTCGGACAAAGAAAGCAGCTCGAGAAGGAGACGGCAAAAGGAAGAATCAGCAGTAGAATTCAGCAAAATAAAGGGAATACTCATATGTATGTATGCAAATACAGGGTGAGCACAGCCAAAAAATCCGAAATTTCATATTAAAGGTCTTACTTTATAAGTTAAATCCGGTTGTCAATTGCAAAATATTATTTTTTTCTTTGAGTACAATCATTTGCCTTTGGTCGTAATGTCACTTTAGTCAGCTATAAATTTTCACATACATTTTCATTATATTCCAATATTTCAATCTGGCACGTTATCAGCATAAAATTAACGAAGGCAAGTTTTATTTCGATATTTTTGTTGATAATTTACAAAAAACTACCTTATACACATTTCCCGTAGATCATTGCACATAATTCGCGTAGAAAGCCAAATCTTATATTTAGGAAAATGGATCTTTCTGAGGAAACCAAGGAGCGTTTGAGAACTGTGATGAACGCTGTGGAGACCACAGTCTTTTGGGGATTCGTGCCTCTCATCTTAGTCCTGGGCTTCAGACATGGAGCTGATCGTAACATGCCACCCCTGGCCATTTTTGATCTACTCTGGTAGTAGAAAGTAAATATTATTCCCGAACGAAAACCAATGTGAAATTTCGGAAGTGCGGTCCGCATTTTGGCTATATTTGGAATCCTGAATAAAGTTCTTTTTATAGAACATAAGCACAAGTCAAATTTAAAATTGGTTCTGCTGTTTTACTGTTTTATTTTTTTTAGAAAGAAGTTACCTCTTTGCAAACTTTCCAGTTGAGAATTATAGTGCAATGCAAGTACCCGCTAGCTTTAAATTTCTTCTGTTTGTCTTTATCAATCAAAACTGATCACAATAATTTTAACTCTAGTTCTTTATCTACAAATACAACAAAAAAATTATTCTTTGAGCCAGAAGTAACGTTCACCAGGCTAAGGAACCCTAAGGACACCCTGTATTTATGTATATTGATATGCTGCACTTTGTGGCCATTGATGTTGATATGCTCGACGGGACTTATATTATATGTACGCACCGTCACACAAATACACAAATAAATGTTTACCCCATAAACCACCCACAAAGGGCAGGCGAGAAAGAGAGGGCTATAGGCGTGATGAAAGAGAGAGGCATACAATTACGCCTTGTTCTTGTCAGTTCCTCGTGTTCTGCGCTCTGTTTCTGTTTCTGTTTTTATGTCGCCTCGTGGTACTCTACGCTCTTATTATTGTTATTGTTACGACGCCCAATTCTTTGGAAATTTCGGCTTACTGCTTATTATTTTGCAAATACAAAACACAAAAAAAAAAAAGACAAGAAAAACAAGAATTTGAAAACACTATAAGCTCCTTGGATATGTTGGGTAATTTTTATATTCTTCAGTTTGTCGCGTTCTCGTTTTGTATTCCTCTTGCTTTTCTTTCATTCTTTCCTTCATTTTTTTTTTCGGCTGACACACAATGGCTGCCAGCTGTGAGGCTTAAATTTGAGAGTTGACGAGTGACAAGTGTCTTAGTGGGGGGAAAAAAACGTAAAAAGGGGGGCTTAAATCAACAAGTGTGTGGATGGGACAGATAAATCCAAAAACCCACTGAATATTTCAGCAGTTCTTTTTTTTATCAAAGTTGCCGGAATTTTCAGCTGGTTAATCAAGAGTTAAAGGGAAAAGGCTTCGAAAGAAAGGTTACGCTATAAAAATAATTTGTAACTCTCTATAACAAAAATACAAATTAATACGATTGTTATATGTACTATTAAATAATTATTTTAATATTTAAATTTGATGTTTATTAGGGTTTTACAAATCTTATTCAACTGACTATATTTATTTTTAGGAAACGTATTTGAAGCTTCATTTTAAGTGAATGTTCTTGAAGTTTAACTTATAAATTTGACCACCAGAACGCTAACAAACCTTATCATTATCATTATCAGTTTCTATTTCATATATATATTTTTTTTTTATTAAAAGCACCTTTACTTGGGCTTAAAACCCAATTCATATTGCAAGTATTTATAATTGTAATTCTGTTTTAATGTTAGTGCTTAAAAAAGTATTTATCGCAGTCTTACAGCAGTTTTATAAATTATTATAAACCCAGATCTTATGATTAAAAGTCGATTAACATTTCAAGGTCACAGATAGAAAGTTGCAAGCCAGTCAGGTTCAAGAACAACTTAAATAGGTTAACTTTTATCGGTTAAATAGACCGCCTTTAGCCCTGAGCTTAGTTACACTCAACAGTTTGGGCCAATAGAACCTCCCTCTCTCCCGCCTCCTCCGAGAAACAATTAGTTTAGACCTCGTCCTTTGGCCAAATTGCCTTGCCTAATTTTGTTTTTTTTTTTGTATTTTTTTCTGGTTGGCTTTCCGAATTCGTATGCAAAGAGCGCATAAATTTAATCAGTTAGTCGGATGTTGTTTTCCTCATTTTTGCCTCTCCATTTTCGTCTTCTATCACTTTTCTATACTTTTTTATTTCTTCTTATTTCTTCGCTCTTCTTTTCAGCCCTAAGCTTAAGGGGGCGTTTTGTGGTGGGCGTGGTCGGGTCGTAGGTGTGGCCAAGGCCCTGCGTGTTGGCCAAGACGGAGAGAGCTGACACACTAACATGACATCGGGCACTAAGATAAAAATATATACACTAATAAAAACAACGTATAAATTTGTAAAAAGTTCCACATGCGTTTAAATTTATGAGTTTTTATTTTTTTTTATATTTTTGCTACTTGAAATCTAGTTTAAAATTGAATATCTTGAATAAGCTTACCAGTTCTTAAATAATTAAAATGTCTTAAATGTTTCTTGGTCTTGAAATTAAGTTTATTGATTTTTTGTTTCACAAATCAGTAAGTACTATCTATATTATATTTATATATATATTAATTAAAATTTTTCAAGACTATTTTTTACATGAGAATATCGCAAATAAAAATTATTAGAATAAAATATAATCTATATATATTAATTATTTTTTCAACTTGTTCTTTTAATTTTTTCTCTCAGTGCACTCTATCCCAAAGCCCACATGTTGTCTATGTGTGAACACAGGCAGCCAAATGGACAAATAGACAGACACCTAGAACAGACAGGTGGAAAGAGAGAGGCGCAGGCAGGGTTGAAAGGGGAAATGGGGCATAGAGAAGAGATGGAGAACCATAGGAAAATCACCATTTTCCTGATTCGCAAGCTTGCCCTTCTTTCCAAACATTTTTTGGCTAGTTTACAGTGATTTTCGAGAATTTTGGTGTACCTATTTCAAGCCTCTTTTGGATACCTTTAATTTTATATTTCAGACATTTTTAAAATATTATTTTTTTCAAATTCATTTGGAGTTGATATTTTTTTGTGGTTCCTATACAGTTTTCCCCTTTTTCCAGGGTACTTCACTACCCGGTCACTTATAGCGTTTTGTTTTTTTTTTTTTATTAAGGATTTCTTTGAGCCTGCTTTTTGTCCTGTTGTGTTTTGCCATTTGGCATTGCGTTGGCATTCCCTTTGGCAGTTGCCATTTCCTGTACGAGTATGTGCTAAACCAATAAGGCAACTTTTGACATGTCTGCCGGCTGTTTGAATTGCGTCCTAATTGTGCCACTCAGTGGGTGTGTCTCTATCTCTGTCTGCATCTATATTGGCCTCTCTCTCTGTCTGTCTGTTTCTCTGTCTCTCTGTCACTCGCCCCTTCCCTTTTCCCTGAGATTTCATTCATTTTCATTTCCCCGAAAAATCTTTTTTGCAAATTGTCTCCTTGCCAGCGTAGGTGACTCCAATTATTCTGGCATTCCCATCGACGTCAATCAATCAATCAATTAGCTATGCATCAATCAAACGCAAAACCCAAAACACAAAAAAAGAAATCCAGTCTTTCCCTCGATTTAATAAAGACCAATTTCCCCGACTGACTTTTCCCTAATTTAATGTGGACTTAAATTTGTATGAGAGAAAAAAATGGGTTGGATATCAGCCAGCTGGGCTAATTATTCCGGAAAAACGGGATGCTGGAGTCCCTTCCCCCTTTCCCTCCACGGTCCACGGTCAACATCATCAATCTCTCGGTCTCCTCGGCAATTTGACAGCGATTGCGACATTTACAACTGTTCATCATCAGTGGATTTAGTTAAGGCTAATCTCCTCCGGAAAATCCAGGAAAAAGAAAGAAAAACGATTTCTGGCCAGAGATGATGAGAGTAGGGAAACTGTCCAAGGACTAGCCAAGGGGATTAACTCTTCAAAACAACTTGTAAATAACAATATTTTTAAGTTATACAAAAAGCAAGAAGAGGAATACACGTATATTCAATAACAAATATTAATACACATTCAACTTCAAAAAACTAAATATTCAGATTTTAGCAAAAATTATGTTAACATTACTAGTATAAAAAAATAACCTGGCACATTGTATTAGTCACAATAATCACAGTAGCTCAGTATTTAATTCAAGTTTAATTTAATTTAATTTAAGCTTAGTTTAATTTAATTAAAGCTTAATTTTTAAAGCATTAAACTAGCATTTTGAATTCCAACCGAATTGAACACATCTGAATATGAGTTTGGCTTTAGCTCTGGTAAATTTATTATAAAAAAAAACAAATAACCTTAAATTTATATTAAAATAATTTTTGTATTAGCGTATATTCAACTGTAAAAATTAACCAAACACTTCCCCTTTTAAAATTAATTGCATTCCAGGTAAAACCTTTGCCGGCTTTTCCGGGCAGCTCCTAAAACATCGATGGGTCAGGGATTCAGGATGTCAGGCGTTGACAGGTGGGCGTAGAGCATACAGAGGCGTGGCAGGGAGGGGAAAACCATGGACAAGCCACAACATGCTGGCACCAAAAACAAAGTTCATAGACGACGAATAATGTCGTTGGTTGTTTTTTTTTTTGTTTACTTTATGTCGCCTTTCAGTTTTTCTGGTTTTATTTTCCCCGGAGGGTGTGGGGGGTGTAGTGGGTGGAAGGGAGCATTTTAATGCACGCAATTCTGCAGACACGACCGCAACAGTTGTAGCTGAAATTGGCACACGAAAAGCACTCCCTTTTTCACCCTATTTCCCAGGACTCCACACCGGTTTTCCACACAGCCAAACCACTTTTCCCACTCGCATGGAAACCAAATTGAACGAGAAAATTAAAAATGGGAAAATGGGAAAAATGGGAAAACAAGCCATATTATTAACTAATTGCAATTGTTTATAATTTAACAAAAAAAAAAAAAAAAACAATCACAGAATAATTCAGGAAAGAAGTGATAGGTTTTTTGTTTTACTCTGCTTTGTTTTAATTATTTAAGATATTTAATTAATATTTATTAATTAGTTTATATGAGAAATAATATATAAATGAGATATATTATATGATAAAAATTATATATTTTTGATAAATTATATTTTAAAAACTTTATTTAAAGAAGAGTTTCAGCTTTATAAATTTATATAAAATTGTACAATATATTTGTTAAATAAATTGTATATAAATTTATAAAACCGAAACTCTAAATGCATATAAAATATATTTAACAAATGTATAGTACAATATTATAGAAATTTAATACATTCTTTTTTAAATATATATTTTTGTTAAATATATAATACCAATCCTGTAGATAAATGAATTAAAATCCAGATTAATTTCCTACAAAATGCCTGAATAAAATCGTAATCAAATAATTGCAATCAATTTTGTTAATTAAAACCAAAATCTGTTGTTGCCAATTAAAATACAAATACCTTTGCCTTTTTTCTCAGCCATGCCAATGCTGGTAATCATTATTGGGTTAATCTGTTAACCCCATTGTGCCCAGGGCGGCATTCAGGTCTTGAGTCGTTATATAATTTGCTGAAATAATTTCACTCAAGAACTCTCATCAGCACTGTGCATTATTTAGTTTCAATTATTTAATTAAATAATAAATGACGCTTAATATGCAATTAAATTAATGCCCATTAAAAATGTACCACGCACACACACACCCACACGCACACACACATGCGTAGGCATTTTAAAGCGCATGAGTGAGCGGGCCCGAATAAGTATGCCACAAAAGTTTGCTAGAAGGATTTACGATTCCTTAATTGAGAAGCCAGCCCCGGCATTTTGGTCAATAATTTAAAATTAACACCTGCTTTGTAACATGCACACACACACACATACCGGTAGCTACGCACACACACATGATAACCTTTCACCCCTTGTGGCTGGCTTTTCAAGAGACTATTTTTGTATTCAAGCCCACACGCAGCGGAAATTTTTCTGCTTCCTTTAAGCCATTCTAATTTTTCCTTTTGGTTTTTTTTTTTTGTGCAGAGCAAAAAACGCAAGAAAAATGATATACATATAAATAAATTTTTAATTTCAATAAAATGCTAGTTTATTCATTTTAAAGTTGATATAATCATGGAACTAATTACCGCTATATGCTTTAACATTAATCTTAGGTTTGGCTATTCGAAATAGCCGAAAAAGTAGCGTAAAATTCTATGGAATAGTTTTCTTTAAGACACAAATTAATTTTAATAAAACTTAGTAAATATTTAACCATTTTTAAGGAAACAGTTAAGTAAAAAGAAAATTAATACTTAAAAACAGAATTGCCGCTTTGAAGTCACTTTAAAATAAGACTAAACGTATGCTATTATTATGAAATATATTTCTTTTGTATACGACTTTTTTAACACGTTTTCAGAGTCCTTTCTTTTCAGTGTCCTACAGGTAAGCCACATTTGTATGTAACTGGTTGAAAATCAATAGCCCCTTCGCCCACTCAACCCTTTCTCCGGCTCTCTACCCTCTATTAATAGATCGAGCTGATGCGACCTGCTGGTGCTGCTGCTGCTGCTGCTCTCTTTTGGCCATATTTCCCTGGCCAGGTTTTTGGGTCGAAATGAAAAGCATTTCGGTGGCTATTTCTTGTTTTTTTTTTTTT
>JAEIHY010008463.1:0-12725 GCA_018904565.1 Drosophila tsacasi | reverse complement strand
TTTATGAAAAAAAAAAAAATTGATTTTTTTTTTTGGTTTACATGTATCGCCCCCCTTAAAAGTATCCAATCCAATCTTTTGAAGGTCTAATCAAAGCCCGAATGGAGGTGGATTTTCCTCTCTTTTTCCTGGTCAAAAAAACAAGGGTAACGAGCGCAAACACTACTCACGACATCAATCACTTGGCCACACACAAAAATGCCATGGCACACAGATCGCAATTAATTTACCCAAGTCAGAACCAGCCTTCCGATGGCAGGAAGTCAGCCTGTGTGCGTATTTGTCCTTCTCCTGTTGCAGCAGCAGCAGCTGCCAAGTGCAACTGAATCTGAATCGGAAACTGCAACTGCAACATCTCTGCCAGCAGATACTTTCCATTTCCACGCAGTCGAGCTCTCCGCTCCATCGGCAAGCTGTCTCTGCCGTGTTTGCTTGCATGTCAAATTCTCATTTCATTGAAATCGGCAAATATTGACTAAGAACTTCGATGCAATCAACGCTGCCTGCTGCCGGCGACTGTGACAAATGGGCGTGGCATGTCGACATTCCGAAGTCAAATCGATGGAGGCTATTTGCCTGGCAATGAAAGTGAGACTGCGAGAGCGAACAGAAAGTGAAAGTAGGAATAAAGGCTTAAAGATGGTACGGATATGTAAAGAGAAATATTTTTAAAGTTTAAATTTGAATAAAAAAAAGCATAAATTTAGCACAATTAATGGTTTAGACCACAATTTATTTGCATATTTATTTGCAAACTATTCAGTTGAGTTAATTTATAGCTTAATTTTAAGAGCTTTTTCTATCCAAATATAAAATAAAATGGCTGCTTGAATTAGTTAATTTACAAGCTGTACGCCAGGCCAAGATGACTGAGAATAAAACTTATATTTTAAAGAGAACGAGCTAATACCCTTATTTTTTAACTTATAAATATATATATATATATATAAAAGGAGCTTATCTGCCAGGACAACGGAGGCTGAGGTACTTAGTTATTAAAACATTGCCGCAAATTGCTACGCAACTTTTGCGTCAATAAACTAAACGGCCAAAAGCGACGGTCGTCGGTCGACGGCCACTCAACCGAATCCTGGCTAAGGATAAGGATAATCAGCCCCGCTTAGACATCCTTTGAAGCAGCAGCAGTAGCCAGGTGGAGAAAACACCTGGGGAGCGAGTCAAAAAACAATTTCGCCTCATTATCATTTCAACATATTGTATGCCCAAGTGTTTCAAATTGTTCAAAGAGAGTAGGGAAACTCGAAACTGAGCGCTCGAAGCCCAAGAGGAGACACGGGCAGGCAGAGGAGTTCTTCTGATGAAGAAGTTTTCCCTTTACGTCCTTGTCGAGGTTGTTGTTCCTGCAGCCACAGCCCCAGCCCCCGCTTGGAAGTCGGATGTTGCCGGATGAGACTGGTGGCTGGTAGATGTAGGTGCTGCCTGAAATCACTATGCTCATAAATGGGCCATGAATAAATTAACTCGCTGAAAAGCAGCAGCGAAAGCCAAAGCTAAACTAAAAGCCCCGACAAAAACAAAAGGACAACCGACAAGGGCGACGGCCCAGGGAGGCCACAGAGAGAGAGAGAGCCGAGCCTTAGATTTCAAACGAATGATAATAATAATTGAGGCAGCGACCCAAGTACATTGGTTAGATAATAACACCGTACACATGTACATGCAAATGGGCTCTGCGTATGGGTGGGCACTGTGAGAAAATGGCTATGCCATTTGATATTTAAATGTAAGTTAGAGCAATATTCTTGAATTTAAATCCCATAAAAAGTGTGACGATTAAAGTGGGCACATGAGTTGTTAGGTAAGGGAAACTCACTGCTCATTCTTAGCCTCCTTTGCTTTTCCTACTAAGAAAGCAAGTTCCCTTGAATTGGGCTAAAACTGCCCAATATACAAGTACAAAAAGACAAAAAGATGTGTAGTCCCTCTAATATCTCTTCTATTCATTGATTACGCCCGAATTGATTTCTCCCGAAGCCAAGCAACCACTGTGTTGCTAGACAACAATCGAAATTCCCCGAAACAAACGGTTCTCGCCTTAGCTTTATCGATACTCTAACTCGACTTGACTCCTACAGTGCAGCCTGGCCCCCAGTAGCAACCATGTCTGCGTACGGACGTCCCTCCATGGCCGCCCGGCAGCGGCAGCCGCGGGTCGCTCGAACTACCCGCCACTCAATCTTTTCGCTGAAGCGACCCATCACCTTCCAGGTGCGCAAGTCCCTGGTAGAGTATGTGGACATGGAGCTATTAGAAATGGACACCTCGGTGTTTTACCAGCGCATCTTTATTCTGGCCAAGAACGCCCATTTAACGCCCGAAGAAACCGAGGCAGAGACGGAACAGGAAACAGTTCAGGTCGATCAGTCAGAGGCAGTTTCGGCACATCAGCCAACGCTCGAGTTCAAGGAGGACTTGGTCATACCCATGGACGACCTTTCATTCAGCCCGGAAGAGGATGAGGAGGAGGCAAGTCTAGAAGTTCCGTCCGACGTGCCGAGAGCCACTGCCGACCCGGATCAGGAGGTACTCACTCACACGTTCCGCTTTAGCGGCAATGAAACCGCCGAGGAGGAGTTCATCGAGGAGGAGGAACAGTTGAATGTGGTATCGACAGCCGCCAAGCCCAAGGACTTCTTCGATATCTTTAGCGAGGTTCTGCAGCAACTGCATACGCAGTGCAAGGATGTGTCCATCACCCCGGATCCCATGTGCGGCCTTTACATTTATATGGGCGAGTACAGTCTCCTGATGCTGGAGAGCTCGGAGGACATGATGGGTTGCTTTACTCGGGCATTGGCCGAGTGCTGTGACACCTACTGGCTGACGAACAGAGTCTTCCAGATCGAGGATCACATCACGGAGCTGTACACCAAGGGCCTGATTTTTCGCCGAATCCCGGCCGTCTTTCTCAACGAGAAGTTCCCCACCTCAACGCCCACAGATGAGTACCTGATGGGCAAACAGCATCTGATCATCAAGGACAAGCTCCGCACCATTTGCCGGATGATCTGGGAGGGGGAGCAGGTGGATCAATCTGAGCTGGACGGGGGCTCCGGGCACGACAGTCTGGATGACGATGAAGAGGACGGGCAGACACAATCTAAGACAAAGTCGATCTCCGTCGATCAGATGCCGATTGATATATTCCGCAAGCATATGCCAGAGATGCAGCGCATCGAACTGGTGCTAGCCTCTACGAGATTCTACTATGAGCTGGATGGCTTTACCAAGCTCTACGGCCAAGTACCCTTCGCCCGGGACGAGGAGGGTCACTTCTGGCCCATACCCAACAACTACACACCGCCAAATATCTTCCGGCGCACACCGTACGACATCAACCTCACCTTCGCGGACTATGCGTCGGCTGCCAATAGGAAAAGGACAATGAGCCTGGAGTCGGAACATTCTGGCGAAGGCGGCGCCGAGGAGGATGGAGGGGCCAAGGAGGAGGGAGCGGTCAAGGAGGAGGGAGCAGCCAAAGAGGAGGCGCCTCCGACAGCCGACTGATCTTGTTCCATTTGCGTTTGTATCTTTATTTGGATTAAAAAGTATGGCTTGAGAGCAAAAATAAAAATTACCCTTTTGGTAGAGAGATTTCCCAATCCAAACTGTCAGATTTGGAATTTAAGCTCCTTTTTAAAGTGTTTTAAAATCTACTATGTTTTGTATATGTTTTTTTCTGAGTGTCGCTCAACCATCGCCATCTCAAACTAAGGCAGTTGACGCTGTTATCTGTGAAACTCGCGCGCTCGGTTACAATGTTTTCGGCTTTGTGCACATGACTGCATCTCATCTCATCCGGGGGCAGGTAGGTGGATGTACACGGTGTACGGTACACGGGGCGGGGAGGGAGGAGGTGGGGCCTATTCGAGGGTTGTCTTGTTTTGGCTTGCCACTTGAATGGCTCGACTTTGTTAACATAAACATAAATTCGCGAGTGTGAGTGCGCACATGTGTGGGCTGCCTCAATGGTTTGCCTTTTAACATAAACCGCATCAGACGCCAGCTGTCAGTTGTAATACTTGGAGAGCTCGGTAACTGGTAGGATCTTGGAGAGCTCTGTGCTCTGTATTCTGAGCTGTGAGCTCTGAGCTCCGAGCTTGCAGCTGTCAAAAGGCGCGCTGCCATTTAAAGTCACTTGACAGTGGGCCAAAAGAAACACAACACAGCTTTGTGGGTAATGCGTGAGTTAAGGTCTAGGGGGTGAGTTAAGGTCTAAGCATGATGGAGTTAAGCAGAGGTTTGCTCGACAAATTTGCCCCATAAACTTGAATTTGGTGTGTTATTAATCATTCTTTCAATGGGCAAGAAAAAGTGTTAAATTGCGCAGATATTTCTGCAAATTGAATACAATAAATTCTATTTTCAAATACCCTTTAATATCTTCAACACGTTCTTTAATTTATACTCAACCCTTGCAGCTGCCCTCGCCTAAGCCTCTGCTTTTAAGTTTAATAACCTCTTTTGGCTTAAAAAAAGCAACGAAAGCCGAGAACATGTTTAGAAATTGAGCTGAAAAAGTTAATTAAACTTTGGGCAAGGAGGCTGTAAGCCAGAAGCTCTCCACGATTCTGCGGCAGAATAGACAGACGGACAGATGGACGGATGGCTGACGACATGCAATGACAAGGACACAATTCAATCAAGCGCCGCAGGAGTGGCCGAGTGTCGGGGCATAAACAAGGACATTGCCCTCCTGGGTGCCTGCCGCTGCGGCTGCTGCAGGTCGCCATTCGCCCAGCTACCCAGGAAAAGCCAAACATTTGCAGCTGCAGTTTTCATAAACTGCCAGACAGCAGCTGGAAAAAAGAGAAAACAACAACCGCACCAAGGTTGAACGAGACAATGGCGATAAGCCGTTCCTGCAGTGGCTCCTTCTCCTGCTCCTGGTCCTGCTCCATGATGTTCTAAAACCCGGTTACGTGTGGCCCACAACTTGAGGCGCAAACTCATAAATTACACCTCTCGGCTCAGAGGCCAACGAAGAAAAAAAAATAGCAGGTCAAAATGACTTTTGGCTGCTGTTGCTGCTTTTGGCCATCAAAAGTGAAACTGTTTGCTGCAGTCGCTAAAGGGGCGTTTGGGCGTGGCCTTAGCCTCCGGACTGTTCCTGATCTGGCTTGGTAGGGTCTGTTGTGGTCCTGGTCTGGTCCGGGCGCCAAAGACCAGGCATAATTTAAGGCAAACTCAATTTGGCCATACCCTTGCCAAGGATGCTATAAAAGCGAAGGTATTCTGAAACTTCAAGACGCATGTCGTGCAGATCTTTAAACCTAAAACTTGAGTCAGGAATTTAATTAAAGTCCCGGTATCAGCAACTTCTTTAAAGAAATGGTACAAAGCTTATAGTATCGATTAAAACCACAGCCAAACAAGAGTCAATTATGCCCGGAAATTGTATTTCATTAGGGATATATACTATGTTTACAAGTTGAACTTGCACAGTTCGATTCTCTTACAAAACAAACTACTTTTATGGGCCATAAAGGCAGAGAAATATAAGTAGAGCAAAACCAATTACTTAAAGTTTTCCTTGTCTTCCAGGAAATATTAATTCAATCTATTGAATACCATCGGAATGTATTTGCTTTGATGTCTATCGATATTTACAATGGCCTAAATATCAATTTAAATGTTAAGTAGACAAAGGATAATGCCATTTTCCTTTGAATTAATACGACTTTTAAAGACCTGAGTAAGCTTGAATATTTTGTCCTTTTAAATTCAAAATAAATCCAAACTTAAAACTCAATCAAAGAGCATCCATAGATTCGGTTTAGGAACTTCAATTTCTCTATTCTCGTTTCCTTGTAATGCTTTTAAAGCAGACAATAGAGGCTGCAAAAATAGAGAGTGCAAACTAACTAAAATATATATTATGTGCTTTGTGTATATATATAGAAAAACGAAAACAATTTTGCGGCGCGATAAACGAATTTTCCTCCCGACTTTTGTTTTTCCTTGCTGCTTGGTGGCTTCTCTTTTTCGGAAAGGATTTTTGGCAGCAAAAGGCAAGACACAAGGATAACATGGAAACATTTCGCAGATTTCGCAGGCAACAGCAGAGGGGCTGGCCTAAAACGCGGAGGCAGTGGCTCTGACAGGAGTCCAGATTGCATTTCCCCGGACACGATTGCCAACTATCTGCCAGGGAAAAGAACGTTTCAAAGGCCCCAGCAAAAGGGGAGGGATACGATCTGATCTAGGGGGAAAACTGCAATTAGTCAAATGAGCAGGACGTGAACCATATTTCATCCAGGATAAGACAACTTTTGACTTATAACGCCCCCAAAGTCAACAAAAGTATTGGGTGGAGAGGCCCATACATACCCAGAGAGACAGACCTAAAACTTTGCCAGAAAATTTATGCTAACCAAAAACTTATTGACTGCGTGGGCTTTGCGGGTCGATTCCACATTCATCATACGCCTAGTTGTGTGCGCTTTAAATCAAATTAAATGCCTAGAGTATAATTCCCAAAACAATCAGAAACTTTGGCCATAAAAGTGCCCCGCATGTCCCTGTAAACCGCATAAAAAAACGACGACAGCGGGAAATATGAAAGAAATTAAAAATAATAGCGAACATAAAACCACAAGCTGCGCCAACCCCCCGGGGAAAGGGCGGGAAATTAAGCGTGAAAAAATCAGTGAAAATGCCTGGAAAATAGAGCGAAGCCGACTGGATGGCGGGTTGATGGGAGAACTGGATGACAGCTTCGTCTGGCCTTGGTGGTTTCCTGGTTTTAGTCGGGAAATCCAATCATTTTCCTTGCCATTCAGGCGCGTTTAATTTCGGCCATTAAGGATATCTCCTTCTTGGCTTGTTTACATGCGCCACCAAGTGGTGTGAGTGTGTGGAGTGGGTGTGTGTTTGCCTAATAAACACACATGTGTGTGCATGCGAGAGCCTGTTCGCGCTTTTGTTTATCTTGAATTTGTCTGTCGCCATTTTATTTTTTACACTTTTTCCCGCACATATTTATTATCATGTCGGTTTCGGTTTGCGTTTGCGTTTCCATTTCCGTTTCCGTTTCCCCTTCCACTTCTCCTCTGCTGTTCTCGCGCCCTAATGAAAACCTCCAACTGTCCCTTTTTGTGGGGTTTTTCGGCATGGCATGGAAAATGTTTATTATGTGATTATGCTCGACTTTAGCGCCCGTAGCTGCTGGGAGAGGTCTATCCCAGGAATTCCTGGTCTGCCCTGGCCTGTCCTGTCTCGTCCTTTTTTTCCATTTTCCGCCTTCTTCCAGCAGCTGCCTTTTCCTGGTTTTCCCTACTGCTGACTGCTGACCGGCGGCAGGATTTGGCCTTTTGCCTGAAATTTGTTTGTTGTTTTTGTTACGGTTTTCATTTTTCGGATCTTTTCTTTTTGTTGCCATTGTTGTTGCTCTTCGTTCGGTTTAAAGCTTAGCCATCCCTTGTGGCGCTGAATGTCTTTGACTCAGGATCCTGCGTGGGTGATTGAAGCTGTTGTCGTTTTAAATTACATTGTTACAAGTGTTCCGTAGTCCTTTGTCATCTTATTTTTTGAAGTACTCGCAGAAAAATGTTTGCTTATTATTTAAATAAAAAGGATTCGTAAATTAGAAAAAATAACGATTAAAATATCATAAAAGTTACTTATATACGGTT
The DNA here is from genome assembly GCA_018904565.1 of Drosophila tsacasi. Classification (NCBI taxonomy): domain Eukaryota; kingdom Metazoa; phylum Arthropoda; class Insecta; order Diptera; family Drosophilidae; genus Drosophila; species Drosophila tsacasi. Next base: position 5,070 of record JAEIHY010008463.1, on the reverse strand, counting down.
ATGAACGGTTCAAAATATCAATATAAAATAAATATGCTTAATACTTTTAAAATAAGCAAACAGAAATTTTAAAATGACCCCAAGATGAGATTAGATCTCAAAAAACTTAAAGTTTAATTTTTAAACAACTTATAAAAAATAATACTAAAGATTAAATATGTTTAATTATTACTATATTCCTTTATGCACCAATTTTCTTCTAAAACTGTGTAAAATCTAGTCGTAATACCCGCTTTTTCTCAGTGCACTGTCTAAGACTTAACTGCAGCTAAAACGATGATTTATAGAAGGCTGGGAAAAATAAAGCACCAGCTTAAGCCGGAGCGTAAGGTTAAAGTTCAGGCAGTAGATCAGGTTTTGGGGGCCATTATAATTGGATGGACCCTTAGAATGGCCGGCAAATTCATTTCACCACCCGTGGGCCACTCATTAGGCTAGAGTTCTCGAGAATTCCCAGAAAAAGGGGGGCGCGCTTTGAAATTCTCCAGTCTTAAGAGCGGGCAAACAACAATCGGCAGGATAAATACTTGCGCGCTGTCACTTAAGTTAAGTAAAGTTCATCGCATCTCGAGCATTCCATAAATATTGTTAGCTGGATTTAATTATAAACGGTCCGTTTACAAGAAGGGCTGGGCAAACACATCATGGTGGGAAACATTTTTGGCAAAGTAAACACATTCCCCGGGAGGGGAATCATCATTGAAAAGCATTTCGCATTTCGCACAGCGGGTGCGGAAAATATGGGAAATGTAAGCGGAAAATCAAGGGGAAACTGTGAAGCTGTGCGAACAGTTGTTTTTGGGTAAAGTTGCTTACCAAACACACACAAGCAGTAATTAACTGGTCTGTCACATAAGTCGCATTAACACAATGTTATAAATGTTCCTGCAGCTGCTTCCTACACACTCCTTGACGGAGTCCCTGTTAGCCGCTTCCCTCCGCTGTCTTTCTCTCTCTGGCAGTGCCAAACATTGCATGTCGGGCACATTAAGTATACGCCACATGCGACGCATTTACATAGATTTGCAATGTTCGTGGCATACGAAATGGCAGCAAGCTTATTAATTCCTCTTCCACGCGACTGTGCGTGTGGCGCAAAGTTTTTGCCGCTCGCAAAACTTTTGTCCTGAACTTGGGAAAATCTTTCTTTCCCCTGTATCCTTTGCATCAAATGCAAATTAATTAAAGCCTGATCCAGTTAAAGGTTTATTTTCGCTCTCCGCTGTCGGTCAGTTAATTAAATTGCCATGTGAGCGGCCGTGAATTGAGTTAATTTGCGCAAATCCAATGCACAATCAAAGCCGCAAATTATCTTCAATATTTTCTGCTGGCCGCGTGCAGTTTTTCCCACTTTTTCCATCTTTTTTTGTGGCGCAAATTGAGCGAGTAAAATTGCAGCGGGGAAACAAAAATAAAGGCTGCCTTTTGATTTAATTCTGCGGACGTGACAAACTGCATGGAATGTCGAGCGACCGAAGCAGAAAAACATTAATTTTAAATTAATGATTGCAGTGTGAGTTTCGCTGGCAGTTTCCCGTTTTAAAGAGTCATATATCTTGTAGAAACACGAACCTTAACCTTCATCCCGCAAACTGACTATCAATTCTGTGATTGCCTGTGAACGAACATGTTCTGCCAGTTGGTTAAATAAAACCAGAACACGCACACAATTATCGCCTCAAAATATTGATTATTAAGCGCATTTCAAATACCATTTAGGTGTTTCTCTTTTTTCTCCTGTGTTTTACTCTTGTATTGTGTGACCTCTGTTCCAGCGAATTTCTCTTTTTGTGTTTGCCCAGCTGCTTTGCATAAAAAGTGACAATCCCAGTGGCTCTGTGTGTGTGTGGATTCCGCCCCCCTACTTTTCACCCCTAATTTGGCCCATTTTACCCCGCTGTGTGCACACTTGTTTAGAATGCAGAGCGCCATTTGCGGCTGCTAATGAAGTAATTTCCAGGCATATCACGCATAATCCAGGGCACGTGAGCTACTTACAATGTAATTCGTTGTCTATTTGTCTGATATTGAAAAACGTTCCTCACGACACTGCTCCTCACGGCGCAAAGGGGGTTAAGCCACGCCCCTTTAACGGCCTTAACTTCCTAAGCAGTGGTGCCAAAGAATTGATTGCAAAAAATAAATAAACATGACGAAGAAACTTAAAAAAGAATTAGGAATTGAAATAACTAAAAAAACTTTACATATTTATGTCCAACACTGGTTATCCGCATAGAAAATATACAAGTTCCCAACCCTGAAAAGGTAGTACTTTATACACTAAAAATTTTATTATTAATTATATTCAAAGAAAACTTTTCTTATTTTCAATTTAAAGATCAAATCTTCAGACACTAATTGCCAACACTGGTTATCCCCCTAGAAAATCTCCAACTTGCCAACACTACCTCAAACGCCATGGAATGCTGCATACTCTCAGGCGCCGAGCCAGAGCAAGTCAGGGTCGAACGGTTGGGACTGTTCAAGTGCAATCCATTGTGATTATTACGTGCCATGGCATTGAAAACGCTTACTTCCACACATCGATGGCACATCGTTGGATGTGCTCCATAGATTCCATATCTGGCCAACCGGGGGAAGCGAGGAGAGCAGTGTTATTAATTGCTCACAGCATATTTCAATATGCCTCGTAAGCTGCATGCCCACAGCTTGACCATCAACAGCCAAACAGCTTAATAACTTAATGCTTGGAAAAGTTTCACACCCGCCGCAAATGAGGGTAGGGACATTCGAGTCCAATACGCACAATAAGTAACGATTACAATCTCAATTACTTCGACCTTCTGCGGCCGCCACGCCCCCCGCATTAACGCCAGACATCGTTGGGAAAATTAACTAGAATGGATCCTTTGCCCCCACTAATCTCTTGGGCCGAACTTACTCTAATTATACGCAACATAAAACTCACTTCCAACGGAACTTATTTCCGCTTTGGGTTCAATATTTATTGACTTGACTTTGTCTGGGGACTTAACGTTTGCTTTAGTTTCCATTCGTTTTTCCCAATTACATACTTGTTTTTACTTTTCCCCGGATGCTGTGAATACCAAGCGAAAGGAGTCATGAAATAATCAACGCAAATCTTCAAAGGTTTATTTTGAGATTGAAAATAATGTACGCTATTGAATACAAATTAAAATTTAAATCAAAATCATTGAGTAAACTAAGTCTAAGGTATTCATTATAATATTTAAAGCAATTTGTGGAACGAAAGCTTTTATAATTGTCAAATGTGCAAATCGAATGCAATTAGCAAATTTCTTACACATTTTGGCTTGAATAAAAGTGTTGAAAGAGCCATAAAGACATTCTGCACTGAGTCGTGAAACTACCATTTGACAAAATGTACATAAATCAAGGCTGCCGGATAGGAGAACAGCTTATTACGTATACGCCGCGAGTGCCACGCTTTCGTTTTATATTGCTTAAGCTCTCATCCTCCTCACCAGAGTTATTTCTTGCCGTTTTTTGTATAAGCTGCAGTACTTGCAGCAGAAACAGCAGCTGTAAAAAATACTAGCGGGGTTCAGGCTATATCTTCGTTGTCTGCCGAAGCACGCCACATGGCGTATGCGCAATTTATGGCGCGGACAGATGCGGGAACTATGTGTTTATTGGGCTCGGCCGGAAGGATGAAACGAACCGAAAACGGTCCGAAAAAGGGGATATATATATGTGCACGTTAAGTTGTGCGATAATAACGAGAGCTAATGCAGCACTCAAAACACTTTCCCAAACAGTTTTACAGCTTTACTCTCTGGCCCCCATAAACTGACCCTGCATAATCTGCTCCTGCATGTTCATAAGTCTCCACCCAGCAACTTAATTTCTGGCCTGCGCTGCAGCATGAAGCACAAGCACTGCAGTCCTTAAATTTCCCGGACAATCCCCGACCAACGCTCTCTCTGGGAGCCAAGTTGTCAACAATGTGTATCTGGGGGTATCTCAACTTTGTTGTGCGGGTTAATCATATGCAGGGCAACAGCCACAGCAGCAGCAGCAGGAGCACACAGTAAAATGGGATGAAAGGTCGTCCACGCGTGCTGGAAAAGTGCATTCAATCTTCGTCCAAGGACCGGCTCTCGAATATGCCACACAATCTGTGTGTTGGGGTAGGAAATTTGTCCCGGAAAATGTTCGCAATGTGTGCCAGGCATTTGTCTTTCATTTTGATTGCGCACATTGTGCTGGTGTGTGCGCTTCGTTTTGTTTTGAATTTTTATTTGACATTTAATGCCATTGCTGGCATATTTCGAGCTTTGCTTTATGCGATTTATTGCATTTCATTTGCATTCTTTGGACTTCAGACTCCCACTTTTTTTTAACGACTTTTGACGCCTGAAATGCAACAGTTGTGGCATTCAACTGATTTTTCACGAGAATTTAAATACGGCCGCCGCCGACGCTGCCTTGAACTTGCGCTGCGGAAAATCGCATTAAAATGCATTTTTAATTAAAACGAAAGCAAAGTTGAAGGCTTAAGGGAAATACGTCTGGGTCTGCGGTTTACATTCTTTCAGGGCGCGAGTCGCGCGAACGCAATGAAGATTTAAGCCCCGTCCAGACCGCAGAAAATTAATTAAAACTATATAAACATTCCCAGGGCAGGGCAGAGACTACTGACCATGATGATGCGGACGCGGATGCGGAATGGTGACGACTGCGGGCGATATCAGCAAATAATTCGCATTGCATTCTGTACCGAAATTCACGCTGTTTGAATTGTGCAAATCGGATTTGTACGTGCCTACAAGCCAGAGGGATGCAGGGATGCAGGGATGCAGGGATGTAGGGATGCTGGGCTGCAGGAATGGATGCTAGCAAGCTGGACAAATGTTTGGCCAAGCGGTTCGCCTCGGTGTGTGCTCATATGTGCGGTTCTTTGAGCCAACATTCGACCCGCTGCCCCTGGCCCTGCATCTTGCTGGATATATTTGCCTTTGGCTCCACGCAGTCGCACAGTTCGCTTTATTTACTTGCATTTTTATACCCTTGTTATACCCTTGCAGGGTATTATAATTTTAGTCAGAAGTTTGCAACGCAGTGAAG
>JAEIHY010008462.1:0-11063 GCA_018904565.1 Drosophila tsacasi | reverse complement strand
CCTGTTGCTGTTGAAAATACTGTCCATCAAATTGTACAGCAAAAAATTAGAGCAATTCAGTGAAATTTCTGGCCTAAAAAATGCCGCAGTTGTTTTTAAAAAGCTTTTGCTGTGGTATTTTATCATAACTTTTTTTATAAACACCTTTTTCTTCTTCTGTAACTTGTTGCAGTGAAAATTTTTCAATTGATTTGGTTTGTTTATTAATTATCCTGGCGCTACATGTAAGAAATATACTTTAAAATCTCAAGAACACAATATTTCAACGATTTTAAATCGTATCTAATTAGGAAATTTATATTTATAAGCAAGCCCTGAAGTTTCTTAGTTAAAAATTAGACTTTACTTGCCTAAAAATACCTAAATCCCCTAGAAAATCCTAGAAGACTTTGCTTTTTAAGAAAACCTTCTTTTAAAAATAATACCTAAAAAATAAAAAACCTTAAGTGAGCTATAAAACTGATCATCATCATTTCTACCTGTTCCCAAACGTTGTTTTTTCGAGTGCTTGGCCTCTTCTCGAGTTTTCTCGCTGCCTCTCGCTGGTGCTTTTTACAGCTTGATGTCTTCATCATTGTTGCAGTTGAAGATGCAGTTTCTCGGCAGCCGACCGACCGCGTGGCGTGTCTTGCTCCGATGTTGTGTGTGCCCCCCAAAGCCCCCTCTAGATGGTTTGTTTTCCTCTTGCCGTGTTTTTGCCCTCGTCCCGTGTGTGTCGGTGTGTGTGTGCATCTCAATTATTTCTCGTAAAGTCTCTGGGGCTCTCGGCTGTAACGTGCTTTCGACTCCGGAGTCTGAACCATCCTGAACTCCGCTGGAAAGTTGTGGCAAACGATCGATCGTGATGGCGCCGACATCGTCAGCGTCTTTTGTGGTCGTCGCCGTCGTCATCATCGTCGTCATCCTATCCCTCTCCATTCCATCCCGATTCCGACTCTGATTCCGATCCCCATCCCCATCCTCATCCTCGTCGTCGATGGCGATTTATTTTAATGACTCAATTTAAAGAAATATATTAAGACATTAAAATCGTCTAACGAAGCTGTGTGTGCGTTGCCTTTGCTTTTGCTTTTGGCCACTATGCAAATTAGCCAACGCGATTATTGTTATTATTTCTGTTTATTTACTTCTCTGGAAAAATTTCGTTTATTTTTCTCGTTATTTTTGGCTTCTGGGAGGTCTCCGTTGTCTTCGAGGGGATGACGCTTTCATTCATGATCTGAATGCCAAATGAGGCTGAGTATTACTTACTCAACCGAGATGATCTTCTGTTTAGGGGGTACAGCGAATAAATCATTGCGTTGGGTTATGAATATCTATTTGGGGATGGTTATGTATAATATTTTCACATTTTTTAGAGGTTAGTTTAGTTGTTTTAAGAGCTAATTATTTGTATTATGGGAAAAGGTAAACTGGAGTGTCAAGGTATTCTTTTTTTTATAGAAAAGATTTGGAGGAATTCGCTTAAATTTAATTTAAACTTTTATAAAAGCGTATAATTAAAATTTAGAAACATTTTTACAACCTTTAAGATACTTTAAATTAAATTAAATTAATTAGAGAACACATTAGGTAACTTCAGGAAAATAATCATATATTATATAATAAGAACCTTTATTGACTTGTACTACTAAAAATGATTCATTATTATTACCCACGTTTTTTCGAAAGTTATTCACTTTAACTTCCTTTATAAACCTTCCTTTGTAAACTCTTGTAAACTAATACCCTTTAGATACACCATCCCAGTATTTATGGCTTTTGTTTACGAAATGCATCCATAAATCAAATGCATTTACAAAGAAAACACTTTCTTCTATTTTTACTTTGACGTGTGTTTGCATGTGCCAGCCACAAATCATTCGGTCTCGGTTTTTGTATCTCAGGGCAGAGTATTGCTCATATCAGCATTCATATGTATATCCCTCCCTACACTCTCTATCGCCCCACATCGATATTTATTTATTTATTTATTTATTATTTGCCCCGACTCATTTATGGCAATGCCGCACTATCGATGCAGGCCATGTACTCGCGACGACGCCCGTTGTATCTATAAGATATGCGTACATATGAATTCATGAATGAAATCGCTTGTCGTTGCCTCTGCCTCTGCCTCTCTGCCCCGCCACCCAAACCCCTTCTCTGCTATTTCGCTGGCTGTGCCAATTGTAAGGCAAACACACAGATACTTTGCACAGGAAGTTGAGCAACATTGGCGGCATTTTGAAGAAGTTGCTGCCGCTAGTGGGCAATAAATTTGTTTAGTCATGCTGCGCGATGTCCGACGTCCGTGTTGCCGCTTCGCTTTTTTCACAACTGCCCTCGAAAAGCAAACACAAACATATAAATATTTGCGGCATCCACACAGAGACACAGACCAGAGACAAGAGGCAAACATTTCCCAGATAGAAAACGGAGAAAAATGCTGGAAAAAAAACAGTAGCATTATCTTTGAAATCTGCATTAAGCGGGTGTATCTTAATGGGAAAGGTAAACTTAGTTGGAAAAGTAAAATTGCAATTGTATCTTGGGGGTTAAAATGAAGCTAAATGAAAGTTTTAAGGTCTTGAATGGGTTTTAGAGAAACTGAAAAGCTAAATAAAATATATTTCTGAGCTTAGGTATAATTATTTAAGATTTATTACCAAATAATATCCAAAGTTCTCTAGGAAATTAAAAAATGGAAAGACATCAAGTATCTATTGTGTATTACCATATCACACATCTTCTATCCATCTATCTATCAATATATCTATGCATATATCTATATATCTCTTTATTTATTTAATTATATTCAGATCTATTTATATATCTAATTAATATATCTATCAATTGATCTATCTATCCATTCATCTATCCATTTATCCATCTATCCCTCTATCTACCTACCCATCTATCTTTCAATTTATCCATCTATCTAACTAGCTATTTATCTATCTATCTTTCTTACCTCTAACCCACATTTTTCTTAACTATTTCAAGTTAAAACTGTAAGCTTAGTTGTATACTTGCCTACTGACTTGTTCCCCACTGAAAAACACCCCTGTAGGTAACTTAAATATTTAATCTCAGCCAGATAGCACTGTCTCTATTGACTTTCAAGACAAATATTATAATTTCCAGATTGTTATCTGCCTGATAAGATCTCGAGAGCGCGTAAGGTGTAAGGCAAATAAATCATTGTCACACTGGCGATCAATATTTGTCATTTGATATTTGCCCAGATAACCACAGGCGGCAGGCAGGCCCCCCACAAATATAGAAAAATATTGTATACATAAAACTAAATACGCCAGATATATTCACATGCACGAAATATCGAAGGGAAAAGCAAAACAAAGATCAAAGACATCCCGAACCGGCGAGGGTGAGTCCGGGTCTCAAGTGGCGACCGAGTGGAGGAGCATAATCCTTGGGCAAACTCCATCCCGAAGGAGTGATAGGGGAGGGAGGGAGAGAGGGATATATACCTGCATAAATTGCTACGAGAAGGGTGGAATACATAGTAGATACCGCCTTCGGCCTTCGGTCCTTCGGTTTCCCAGAAGAAGAAGGGAATGTCGATGAAGATATCTCACGCCTACAGGCGTTTCCGGCTTACGGAGGAAGTGCTTAACAAGTTAACTGTAATTCGACATGCTGGGCGTGTTGAGAGCTAAACAAGATAAGGTGTGTGCCCGGTACACTTCTGGGAAGTGTAAGATCTTTCATCAGGAATAGGTTTCAGAAAGACTCAATGGATTGAAAACGAAAAAAGGGGGAGTATACTATGCCCAGGGAATCAGTTCTTTAAGATCACTTCAACTTACTTTTTCATGAAGAGTTTTTTTATCCTTTTGGAAAGAAATTTAACTAAAGGATAACGACAAAGGACAATATAAACTTCATTTATTATTCTATTCTTCAGCTACATATTCTTCAGCTACAAATTTTGGTATTGTAAAACGTTATACAGCAATACAATAAAATTATAATTATACATTTATTTATAAAAAATATTCTTGTTTCATTATTTACCATCATTAACATTTTTGTATGTTCTTTTTCAATTGTTCATCTTCATTAAATTATTTAAAATATGCCAGTCCATCGAAATTTAATTCTATTTGCTTTATAAAATGCTCAAAAATGTCTAAATTAATAAAACTAATTAACATTTGTTTGCAGGAAAGTACAAATTTGAGTATAAATAAGATCTACCCAAAATTTCTTCTTTAATAAACACATTTTAATGTTAAAATTTCAAATAAATATGGTTTATACTTTAATTTTAAGAATGCTTAACTGTGTTTAATTTTGCTTTAAGACTGGGTTACAAATGTCTAAATTGTGCAAATCAATTGAAAAATGTTTGTTGGAGAGTAAAAACCAGATCTATTTAATATTTCATCTTTAATAAACACATTTAGCATACAAATTACAGACAAAAGAAGACCTAAATTAACTTTCCAACCCAACTGGTTCTTAAATTACCTTCGTTGGTAGATAAGTCTTTATAAACTTCATTTGTAGATCACAATTCCAGCTTTGTATTGTATCTAGATACTCCCCAAATCAGTATCCCTGCATTTAATCAGATTCTGGAGGTCGATCTCCGCCCTTTCCATTCACAAGTTACCCAATCAATCCCTTTACATAATCCTTTGACCCATTATCCCCCAGCCCGAACTCGTTTCACCCGAAACGAGCCCCGGCTGGCCCACATATAACTCCCACATGGCCAGGGGGAACGGGAACGAATGGAGATGGAGGCCCAACAATTGACAGCTTCATCTTCGGAGGTGTGCCCCTGTGTGTGCGTGGCCAACTTGACTCGATCTCCGATCTCCCAGAGACCCGAGAGACCATCTGCAGCTGAAACTCAGAGACCCAAAAAAAAGGGAAAAAATGAAAATAAAAATAAGACTAAAAAACATGAGACGCTGCGTGTGTGAGTGTGTACAGACTTGGTCTTCATTAGGGAAGGGACGACGACGACGACGAGAAGAGCCGCACATAAAACTGTTATTGTCTTCATCAGTCTGAGGCGGAGGCTAAGGCTGCTGCGAAGCAAGAGAGACGAGAGAAGAAAAATCAGGAGAATTATGAAGACATTAACTCGACCACACAGCACGCGGCCCGAAACCCCAGAGAGGGGCTTACCTTACTTTGCTGGCAATCGAGAGCCACGAAACTGAGACCCAGGGTTCGGGCTCGAGACCAAGGTAGAGACGCGGAGACACAGTGACAGAGAGCGAATACCGGAAAGAAACATTCAAGCAATAATCACGGAATTCACTGAAAAAGCAGTTAACGGACAGACGGACAGACAGACGGACGGACAAGCGGACAACTCCACTGAACCCAGAGACAGAGACAGCGACAGAGACTCAAACTCAGACTCAAACTCGAGCTCTCGAACTCGAATGCGTTACGATACGAACACCAAAACGAAACGAGGCGATCCCAGAGTGCGTGTGTACCTGTGAATGCCGGTCAGGTAGAGTAGTTTTTCAGCTGCGTTTTCGATTTTCAGACGAACAAAATAATAAAGAAATTAAAATTGTTACGGCCCAGGGCAGGTGAACTTCTCGGCTCCGAAGTTAAAGCCAAGACTTTGGGCACCACCAAATCAGGGCTCTATCCTGGTGGCCCTGGTGGCTTTTTTGCACCTGGCACCTTCTGCCAGTTAACTGTAAATTGTCTCAGGCATCTCTCACCTGAGCCTTCGCTGGCTGGATGACCTTCAAACCTTTTAGTTTCGTTTTTTACGGGCATGCAAAATACTTAAAGCAAAAAATATATAGGTATATAAAAAAAAGAGTAAGCAGCATAAAATGGTAATAAATGCGGCTGACAACGGCTTGCCAGTCACGTTTTGGGGGCGCCATAAATTGGCGTTGAATTTGCATTCTACGATTTCAGCCTCACTTTTAATTAGCACCAAAAAATCAATTTACTTTCCAGCTAGCTGGAAATTATAATATCTGTGTGTGGTCCTGCCTGGTCTCGCCTAAAAATAAACCCAGACAGTACCACATCCGAATATCCATTTCTTGGGCCATTTGACAGCCGAGGGGCAGCTGTCTGTGAATGGCATGTGAAAATATACTCGTATATATGTATGTATATGAAGATAAAACACAGTTCCATTTAAATGCCATGAGATATACACATCGGATGTGGTGTGGCAATGCCCGGGATTTCGTATTCAAAAACGTTATCAAGTGGCATATAACTTTTATGGTAGCTACAAGTTTTATGGCACACGTTTACGTGAGAAACATGGGAAAGCGGCTCTCTGAGATCCCCGAACCATATATGGAGCACGATCTGTTAATCCCTTTGTGGTAGGTACCTCCGAGAAAGCTCCGATTCAGCTTCAGATTCCCCGCTAGTGATTCACAGCCATCAATTTCGTGGCCTGTCCATATACATAATTCTATAAGATTCCCATTCCCTCTATTCATATTCAATGGCTCTGGGTGGTCCCTCTGCCCATATTGAATTTCATTTTATGCTAAATATCTTTTTTCACATACTCTTTTCGTGAGTGTGTGTGTGTGGTTTTGCATTCGATTTTTATTGCGGCATAACTGGGTGCGCTCATATTTTATGGTTATGGCCCAACGCACCATATTCGAGGGGGACTATCGGGTCTCGAGTGCCTGTCAGATCTCCGAATGGCATGGAAAAGTTTTCTTCTGCCCGAATCGGAGCGGACCGTGTAATTAAGTAGTCAGAGCTCTGTAGGGGGTAGAAAATTATATAAACTATATGTATATAGTTTTTTTTGGTTTTTAAGACCCCGCCGCCAGTTGATGTGTCGGATCTTTGATTGATTGATGCTTGATGGAGGGATTGAGAAATTGTGTTTATCGCAGAGAACAGAGACCCCCAAACATTCGAATTCTGGCAGAGCTTTGGGTCTGGGAAAATTCTGTTATTAAGCTTTTCATTGGTTTTGGGTTTATAAAATGCATATCTTATATTTTTTAAAGGTTTTAATTAATAAATAAAAATAAAAAATAATAATAATCAAATTAACGTCAGAGAAGGTTTTCTTAAGAATTTAAACAAAACTCCAGGAACACTAACTTGTTCTAGCTCATTGTTTTATTTAGACACCTTTAAATACTCTGATATATATTTCTTTCTGTACAGAACTACCTAATTTCTGTTATATTATTTTGAGTGTCAACATAAAGTTCTTGTAAAGTCTTATTTGATTTTTTTAGAAGCTACAACATCTACATTAAATCTGCACTTTATATAGGAAATATATTTTTTGCAGAATTTATTTCAATATGTTTTACAATAAAATAGTTATATTTCATATATAATTTATTTCAAAATATTTACCATAAAAAAAAAAATTAATTTGAAATGTATTCCATAAAGTATTCTATAAGCTTGCTTAGTATAATATACACCTTTCTCAAGATAAAAACGAATTTCAAATCCCATTTTATATATTGTTTAATGTATTAATTATCCTATTGGGCCATGAAAGAACTTTGGAAAAGACAAAATTAATATAAATGATATATATTTTTAATCTAATACTTGTTCATTCTTATTACTTAAATATTTTTGATGATTAAAACAAATATAGAAATATATGAAAAAATTATTGTATTAAAATTCCATATAAGAATATATTTATATACAAAATACATCGTTTGAAAACCCTACTAAAAAACCATACGTAAATTTTCTGGTATAAATGTACCTAAAGATACATTTCATTAGCATATCGGTGTGTGTGTACCTGCACCTGCTGGACTCCAGCTCAAATCTCCTGCTCGCTCGTACCCATTCGTCATGGGATCTAAGCTGGTCTTTGGTGTTCCTTCGCCTGCCTCAGTTTTCCTACGTTTTCCTACATTTTCCTCTGTTTTTCCTTCGCTTTTTCTCCGTTTTCTCCGTTGTCTGCCTCTGCGGATTAAGGAGGCTGAGGCCGAGTCCGCCGCTGCTCTGTGTGTGCGCATTTCTAATGAAGCTGTCGCAACAGCGGCAACAAAGGCAAGTACATGGAATTAAAGTAACATTTTCATTTGAAAATGCAAGCGAAGGAAACCCCGGGCAGGATCATAAATCAATGGCCGTGACATTTCCTCACAGAGAACTGCGGGGGTGGGCACTGACAACAACAACAAAAACTAAGACTAAAACTAAAAAAATGAATAGGAAGGAAAGCAAAAAGAGGCACGCAAGGCAAAAACAGCACAAGATTGATGATATGTCGCACAGATCGAGCAGCATGTTTTTCGAGATACAAAAAGCGGTCGAGAAAGAGAGCCAGCAGCCAGCAGGCTGACAAGCGTTAACATAAAGCCGTCCCGCTTGATGGCTCAATCTTGAGCGAACAGTTGGCAGGGCAAAAAAAAATATAGCCAACAAACTTACATGAAAAATATAATAAAAGGTTTAATAGAGGCCTCTGAAAATGGGTTGGTTAGTTAGGTTTTTTAAGAGTTTAAGCTAGACTTGCTCTATATTTTCTGATCTTTATTTGCCCTATCAAAAAAATTATTTTAAAAGGGAAAATATAAAGATTTTATACCAAATTTTATGACTTTTGATTTGGAATTGAATTTAAATTGTTTTAAAAATGTTTAATGCATTTTTAAGTAGAGAAATCTAGATATTAAAAGCTTCAGATACCTCAAAAAAAGTTACTTTCAAAATGTAGGTTTCTTATAAATAATAAAGTTTTTAACCTGATTCCGACTTTAAAAATCTTAGATATCTTACCTAAGTTTGATTAATCAATATCTTTTTGAATTTGTATTTTAAAACGTTTTTAAAGCTACGCATTTTTAAGGAAAAAAATTTAAGCAATTTATAGTCAGCATTTAGTTAAGAAATTGCTTTTTTTAGAATCAGCATCCGTATTCAGCCCCTCCCTTCCAATGTCTCAATTTAAGGCCTAAACCACTGGAATGTCTGACCCCCCAAAATCTAGATTAAGTTTATTTTTAAAACCCAACCGCTGCTAGAGGCAAAAATGCAACAATGTTTTTTTCGTTTGGCTCCACAAAAGCCAACAAGGAGCGGTGAAAAATTCCTAGAATTTTGTGCATCTTTTGTTTGCGTTTGCGCATCTCACCTTGGCCGTGCGCTGGGGGAGAAAATTATGGAAAAATTCCACGAACATGAGACCAGATCGCCACAGCCGCCGCCGCCGCAGGCAGCCAGTCTCTCAAAGTGGCTTTGCCGCCAACGACTTAATTAATGGCGACAAAGTCGAGTGGCCCGAGCCTCGCCGCGTTTGATGTTTTCCTCCTGCTTGCGGAAATGCCGCTAACTGGGCTGCATAAACAAGCAGCAGGAAGTAGTGTCCCAGGGTCCCTGGATTCCTAGTGGAATCGTGCATACTATATACACATATATATTCCCACTATTTCCGCGGCTAACAGAGACATCAAGCAAGGATTGTTTACGACTGACTCCCGCTCTATCTTAACGGTAGTCGTAAAACGCTCAAAAGACCAAACAATAAAGCCATTTCTGGGCACTGCAGCTTTTTCCCCTTCGTTCATTCTCCCTTCAGTTTTCCCCCTTTCCGTTGGGCCACAACCTGACTTGGGCCGGGAAAAATCTGTGAAAAGCGATAAAAGGCGGGCGCAGCGCGGAGACGCCACAAGCCGTGGAGAAGTTTCGAGTCGGTTTCGGGTTTGGGCTCGGGTTCGGGACCGCATGGAATGTGTTATTTGGCTGCCTCGATCCCCCGACATTGCTGGGTGCGCCGTTTGTTGTGGGGCACAGTGGGTTAAGTGGGGGTTTCTTAGAGGTATATGTATATAACCTCGGGTTAAATTATAATATGTTTAGTTTTAAGGTTCTTAATGACACTTTTGGTTCTGTTTTCTCCAACTAATTAAGGTATATAATGATATTAAAGTCGTTAACATTTATTAAAATAATTTCGTTAACCGGAGGTTAAAAATGTAGTATTTATATGTATATTTTACATTTACCACAACGTTTTCACCTTGTTAACATTCGGTTACTGGTAATATTCTAAAAAAGATATTAATCTTAAGTTGAAAAGTCAGGTTCGAGGATTTATTCTTGTTAAGCTTTATGACCATAATATGACCATAAACCGTCATTAAAAAATCTGCAAACTTAGCATTTTAAATTTCGAACAAAGCTGATATCTTGGGAACTACAGGTTAAATGTAATACCTATAAAAAGATCTGAACCTTTGTTTAACATTTGAATCTATGCATATGTTTTTAATTCGTCCCAAAAGGCTTGTCTTGTTAACCTTTGGTTAATGGTTTAATTGTAATAATGATTTTAATCTGAGGTTAAACATTTAACGTGAAGATTTATGTATATTGTTTTACCACAAGACTTTTGTTTCCTCACTGCTTAATGATGATATTTAAATAATGTTTTTAACTCAACTTGAGAAATTTGCATTTAGTTACATTAAATGCTTGGCATAAGGGGTCTGTCTTGTTAACCTCCGGTTAATATATTTATGATTTTTAAAATAGACATAAAACATTTTGATAATAACTTACTAGTTACTTCTAGTCTAATTTTACAAACAATTTTCCGTTGCACTGACAGGAAGCTTATATCAAAACTCCTCCTGTTAGTAAAAACTTTAAACGGAAGTTTAACTTGTGGATAATGTAAAATGCCTCGCTTAGGCCTGTTTTGCCCCACTGTTTGTCTGATTGTTGAACTAAACCTTCGATTGAGACGTTAGCATTAGCGCGAGCCTCATTATTATCTTTTTCTGTTCATGGTTCTCGTTTTTTACCTCTTTTTTATTTCGGGAAAGGGGCTCAATTTCCGTGCTGCACTGCGGCAGCGGCAGCAGCAGCGGCGGCACGAAATGAGCTGCGGATGCGAAAGGGGTAGAGCCGGCCAGGCCCAAAGCCCCGGCCAGCGATCGATCCAATTGCCCAAGCAGGCGATTATAGGTTTGCCTGTGTCTTTTTTGGTTCTTACTTTTCCCTCTCATTTTTTGTTTTTTTTTTTTGCCCGCCAATGACGACAGCGCACAGTGGTCTGGCTTATATGGGGAGAGCGGCCAAAAATACTTCTAGCAGACATA
>JAEIHY010008461.1:0-35639 GCA_018904565.1 Drosophila tsacasi | reverse complement strand
GTTTATTTCTCGATCGAATAGACCGAAAAAATTACCATAAACATATGGATTTTTACGGGATTTTATCATTATCTGGTCTTGCAGTTATCTGGTGAAATAAAATACACGAATTGCAGAACACTTTTACACGTGGTTTCTTTTATTGCAACTTCACGCAACAGAAATTCCCGCACACACACAAACAAATACACGTACAAATTTAGAAAATAAACGGAACACGTCGCATATCGCAACAACAACAAAAACACTCTCCCGCTCTCTCTCTCTCACACTCCAATTGTTTGAGTAAGTGTGTGATGTAGAAAAATGTTGTCTACAACAACAACAAAATGCTTAAATTTTTTAGTTATTCGCTTAGCAAATTGATTTAACATCTCTAACTGTTGACACAAATATTGATTTATTCGCTTGTAAACAGTTTTATCGTTGCGGATTAGCACTCGCTTTAAATCTGCTAAATAAGAGTATTTATTTTGGGCGACTTCTACGGGTGCGTGTGTGTGAGCAGACGGGCCTCCTCTTCTAAACACCAAGAAGAAGAGGAAACGTTTGGCCTAATTACTATTTTGGCAGTTTATAGTTTTAAGTTTTTGGTCTGATTTCTTTTGCATATTTATCCCTCCACTTTACACTCACATTCCGATTGCCACTTTTATTGATAAATTTTTTATTTACTTCCGATTTCGCCTTTTTCCTTCTTCTTTCTTTTTGCCGCGGAGAGTGTGACCACCTTTAAAAAATACTACTAATACCAATGTGTAAAATATACAAATATACCAAATACCGTGGACCCGAACTAATGAAAAGGGAAACAATTAATTTAATTTAATTTATAGTTTTTGAAAAATAATCTTCCATTTCCCTTTTCCCCACAAGACCGCAAGATTTTGATGTGTAGTAAAAAATTAGATTGTTTTTGTTCGTTTGAGTTTTACATCTAGATCGAGTCTTAATCTCTGAGTTTACATTTGTTTAAGGTTTAATCTCAAGGAAGCATTCTCGGAATCTCTTAATTGTCGTTAAAAATAACGTTGCACATTTCGTTGTTTTTCTGGTTGAGGGCAAATGTGCAGCCCGGAGTTTTGTGCGACAGCTTGGAGCTCACATGTTTGGCGTAGGGACGATCCACAGATTGTAGGAAAACGGACCGAATGCTGGTTTGTCTGTAAAGAGATTTGAGGATTTTAGAAAGAGATTTTGAAGATATTTCCCAAGAAATAAACTCACTCTAGCAGCTGCTCTGGGCGCTGCAACTGCATGCAGAGCTTGATGCCACTATAGAAGTCCAAATCCGCCTGCAGACTCAGCTTTGGTTCGTGGATGAGGCTGAAGTCCTGCACCAACTTGGCGTAGGTAAAGCCAACGGCCACATGTCCCAGCAAAGCGCTTCCCGTGCTAGGAAATTAGAGCAATTTATAAATAGAAATAAAGTTTAGCTTGATTTTCCCCAACTCACTTCTGCTGGATTTCCGTCTGGGCATTCCGGTTCCACAGGCTGAAACCCACTTTGCCATTGAGATCCACACTCCTGGCGCCCAAGACTCGCCAGTGCAGCGTGGCGCCCGATGCCAGGATTATGTAGCGCTCGTGATCCTGTGCCAAGGTGGTGGCCTGATAGGCGGGAGTCGTATCGGAGGCGCTTCCTCCCCACACATGACCCATGAGCTCCGTTTGGCCGTTGAAGAAGATCAAAGGCCGCAGCTGAGAGCCCTGCACACTGATTTCCATGCCAGCAGTAATGGTTTCCTCACCAATTAGCTCATCATCTGCTGGGATGGCATCGTTGCCGTCGGCAGCATCTCCATCGCCCACCACAGAACCCAACCCGACGGTGTAGATGCCCAATTTAAAGGTGCTAGCCTGGGAGCGTCCCGCATGGAGCAGAAACTCCACAGAGCCGCGCTTTAAGATGCCCTGGTAGACCTCCTGGGTGCTAAGGAGAGATTCATTGAAGGCGGGCGCAAGGGAGAGCTGACGGGTGAGCACGGTGGTGAGACCTGGTGAAAATTTATAAGAAAAATAACAAATTTTGAAAAGAACACAAGCTCCCTTACTCACCCTTCTGCCCCAGCACATTGTAGTTGTTCACACGACTCCTTTTGGCCAATTCCCCTTCAAATAAAGCCCTAAATCTTGGACATTTCTCGGCCAGCATTCTTAGCTTCTGCAGGACATAGGTTTTGATCTCGAACTGGCGATCATTGGAGGCCAAATAATCCAGGAGATGGCCCAACTGCTCCTGACTGGGCCTCAGCGACAGGATAATATCCAAGGCCAGGGTACGAGCAGAGCTGTCGAAGCGCCGTTTTCGCTGATAGAAAATTCCCTCGAACTGCTGACGATGCGAGGAATTAAAGCTGACAACGGGGAAGGCTTTGAGAGCCTGCAGGGCAGCCACCGATATGCTGGCTTCGTCGCGACTCTGGGCCTGTTCCAGCAGGGATTCAATGGTGGCGGGATCCTGCAGATTTTGCAGAGCTCTGATGTACAATGTGGGCTCCTTGGAGGTGATTCCTTGAAGCAGATAGGCCCGCACTTGCTGCAGCAAAAGATCATTCGCATCGAAGCCACTTTGGCGCGTCAGCGTGGCAACGGTCTGAACGATGCTGTCTCTCAGTTTGGCCTGCTTCTTGGCAACGGCTTCCAGTTGGAGTAAGCCATATAAATGTTCAATGATTTTCCTCTCCGGGTGCGTGGCCACCGCCAGGGATTGCAGATACTTCTCAAGAAGCTCCAGTTGCTCGTCAGAAGTGTCGCCCTCCTTGTACAAGAAGCCGAAGGTAGCGTTGTGGGCATCAAAAGTCTGAACAGCTCCCAAAAGATCCACTAGTTGCGGCAGGAGCTTGGTGTGCTCCTTGAGCAGAGCTGCCAATCGTTCCTGACCAGTAATCCGTGCCAATGGAATGAGTTTGACGTAAGCCAAGGCCAGGGAGGATTTGCCAACGTCCTCGGACTGAAGTTCGTTCAGGGATGCCTTCAGTTGTTCCTCAAGCTGGGAGAATGAAGAATAATAATGGTTAATCTGGTTAAGAAAAGTAAAGTCTGACTTACTGTTTGCTCCTTCAACTCGCTTATGATGCCATCCACATCGGATTCCAGCTCAAAGACGCGATACCATTCCAGCAAACCCTCGATGGCCGCATCTAAGCTTTCCTTTTCCAGCTGCTTGACATCACTCGATCCCTGTCCGCTCTGTTGCAGGATGAGCACACTCTTGACCAAGCTGCCCACATCCGGCTTGGCTGCCAAGCTAAGGCGATGCGTCTCCACAGATTCCGCTTTAAGGAGTGATCCCTCTGAAGAGAGTTGATAGGAGATTTGTTCCTGGGACTGCTGATTGACGCCGAGAGCTTCTTCTGGATGAAAGGTGACCCTGAGATCCCACAGAGCGCAGTCTTTCTTGTTCTTTTCAACTCTCGTTGAGGATTTCACATTGTAGGACACACTACACAGCCCCGAAACGTCCAGTTCCTCTTCTTGAACGGCATCCAACCTCAACTGAAGAAGGGAGGCGATACCACGCTCCAAATTTAGCAGAGATTGATCCTTGGAAGTGTGGGCTATGACTTTATGGGGCTGCCCATTCACCAGACTGATGTAGAATGGTCTGTCGGGGATCTTGCTGATGGCGCGATCCTTTCCTGCGGCAGCCACATGACTTTCGCTGATGAAAATCTCCAACAACTGATCATCATTCTGACTCCAAACAGAATTGATCTCCAGATCCGTCTCGAATTTGTAAGTCGTTTCGGGAGAACTCGATCTCTGTCCCAGTTCCGCCAGACTAACTTCATTTTGCAGCTTGAAGAACTGCTGGCTTTTTGGGGGAACCAATAGAGCACTTCCTCCCGCTGCAAAAAAGAGAGGGAAAAATAAGAAAGAATGGGACACGTCTTTAGTAAAGCGAATTGCTATAACTTTCACCCCGTCAGAAGAAGAGTCGCAGCACGTTGCTCATTTGATTCCACAGTTTTAAGCCTGGCCTGGGATCGAGGTTATCAAGCAAGTGGCCCTGCACAGTGGGTGGCGTTATCGCCACGCCAGATTGAAAAGAAAATAGTAAAATATGTTTGATGTTCGAGCAGCTGTGGCACAGATAAGATGCAAGCGGTATGGGGTGATAGATAGTAAAGGTCGTCTATTTGTATATCTTCTATAAATATACTGATAAAGCCCCAATGTAATAATCTATAATCTAATAATGTATATTCATTTTTTTTTAATTATTCTACAAAGTTTTTAATTAATATTTTTAGTGCATTATTAATTTTCAAAAACCCCTAAATATGCTCAGAAAATAACCTTGACCTTCATTATTAACACCTTTTTACCTATCCGCCCCACTGTTCCGAAATCAGCTGGTCCAATTGGAAAGTGTGTCAGTTAAAAGTTCTTCTCATTTGATTTGTGTGCGTGTGTGTCGGTGTCCGTGAGGGAGCGGCAATGTCAATGTTGTTGTTTATCGTGTGCGTGTGTATAAACACAGCAACAACAAATAGTTCATTCAACTTTATTTACTTTACTTGCTTTCTACGTGCCTTGAATGTGCCCAAAGCGGCACTTAAGCAATTAAACATTAAATATTGGCATTATTAGAACTCACCCAAGAATCCCAATAAGACGGTGAGAAGAAGCAGAGATTGCAGTCCTTTGTTGTTTCTATGTTGGTTCGCCATTGTTGTTGCTGTTGCTGCTTTTGTTCGATATGCTTCCTAATCTCAACTAAGCCGAGGGGAACTTAAATTAATTCATTGATAAGACTGTTGTTAAGCCGGCTGCCGATTGGACTTAGAGGCAGAGAAAAACGGAAAACCGACCGAATGCCGCGAAATGAGAAACGAAAGTGTGGGCGCAAGAGAAAGAAAGCGATAGAAGGTAGAGAGCACACGAAAAAGAACTAACGCGTTCTGGAAGAAAATACTAAAAAATAAATAAAAAAAAAACTTATAATTAAAAACAATATTTATGAAAGATATATGAAAATAAAACAATTTTAATGAAGAAATTATTCTCACACATTTCCCACTTTTGTAAGATAATAAAAAAATAAATGTTCTTTGACCTCGTACGAATTTGTTTTAAATCTTATAAATTTAATACGCATTTAAGAATTACATGTTTTTGGGCGCTTATTCGATTTACATGGTGCAAATAAAGTGATCTGAATCAATGCTGGAGTAAATGTGTCCCTCGGCAACCATAAATTCCAGAATTTTTCTAAAAAAAAAAAAAAGAAAACAGTTTTATATTAATTGAAATCGGGGAAACTCTTAGGAATATGCAACTTACGCCAACTCGGAATCACTGATGTGCGAAAACTTGGCCTTGAGCTCCTTGCGACTGATTCCCTCCTCGGACACGTTGCCCTTGACGGCCTGGAAGACAGCCTGCTGCTTGGAATCCAGCCCACTGGAAAGGGCATTGGTCTGCGATGTGGTGAAGTCGGCCATGGAGCCGGAACCCGAGGAAACCGCTCCAGCGGCGTCGCCCTTGGTCTGGTAAGCCTCCGCCTTGTAGCGGACATTAAGAGCCTCCAGCAGGTGAGTGGTTATCTCGTTGGGATCCAGCACGGGCAGCAACTTGAACACCATCAGCGTTTTCTGTCCCGCCTGGGACCGTGTGGTGCCGTAGACCTTTACATAGTTGTTGACCATCACCTCGGGTGCGTTGAGAGTGTCGCCCTCCTCCAACCAATAGTGGGCATCAATTCGGGCGCTGTGATCCTCCAGGGTGTAAGTGATCTTTGTCGAGGAAGTCTCCACATTTCGCACAATGGCCACCACACAGGCCATACCGAAATGCATGCCGAACAACTCGATATTCCCTTCGGGGGCGTCTACAATTTGCTTAATCACTAGCGGTACAATGCCCTAATCATGAGGAACACTGTTAAGTTTGGGTTTATTTAGATTTGCTTTTTTACGCACCTGTGCCTTTTGGTTGCTGGCGGCTCCAGCCGGCGCCGTTTGGGTGGCATTAAAATCTCCAACTAAAAGAGATTTTCGATTGTTGCTTTAATGAAAAGGTAATAGTTTCTCCAATTACTTACATGAATCATTCATTTTGCTGGGTTTTTGGTATTTGGAAATGGATTTTGAAAGCAATTTCACAAGATGCTGCGAATAAACAACAAACCGCGCCAAATAATTTATGATAGTACAACCGTATTTTATATGGAGCGAAATACCAAATTTCATCTTTGTTTTTTGGTATTTTAAAATATACAGTATTATTAAAGTACAGTACCATTTTGAATGTTTTAGTATTTTTATCTGGGTTTGCTCATTTAAATATTTGTAACCAAAACTGGATTTATTTCATTCTTCATTACATTTGTTTTCTTCTGCCTTAAACATTATTTCTTAGATTGTATTTTGGACTTCTAGCCCCTATTTAAGTATTTCACTCCTGAGTTTGTTTTACAGTTCATTTTCAATACAGTTCCTTTTTTAAAATAAAAAATATTTCTCTTAAATTGCTTAAACCCTTCCTTTACATTCATTACTCTTTGTTTTTCTTGGCTTTGGTATCCTTGAACGCAGATGGACAGATATCCTTGTTTAAGCATTCACCGCAGTTGGGTTTTTGGGGAGTGCAAACGGTTTGACCAAATCCCACAAATAGATGATTCACCTCCGACCAGAGGCTGTGGGGCAGCCATCTTTCCAGCCCGGTCCTGGTTTGTTCCGGCTCCTTGGTCGGCTGCAGGAGCCACCCTAAACGGTTTGACAGACGGTGTACATGGACATCCACGCCGATGCCCGTGACTTTATTCCAAGCGACCGCCATGCAGATGTGAGCCATTTTCGGTCCAACTCCTGGAAGAGCTATGAGCTCCTTGGGATTGTCCGGTATATCGGAATCGTATTTATCTATGAGGATCTCCACCGTTTGCTTCAGGTACTTGGCCTTGTTTTTGTAGAAGGATACGGGATGCAGTAGATTCTCCAGTTCCGTCACTGGCATTTCCTTAATTGTGAAAGTAGTGAGAGTACGTTCCTTGAGGCGATTCATAGCCTCAAAAGTGGTCTGATCCTTGGTTTGACTGGACAGCATCAGGGCCACCAAATTCTGGAAGCGTTGGGTCTGTAAAAGAAAGGCAAATTTGTAATTTAGGCTTGTAATTTCAGGTATTTATTATATACCTTTGCATCTGCCTGCGGATCCGCACAGCGATGGCAGCCCATGGTGTCCACGGGTGCCGGCAGACGGCTTCTCATTATGCGAATATTTTCCAGGTGACTGAGCCACAAGGGATGAGGTGCTTCCACGCCCAGGAATAAATTTAGTTCCTCTTGGGGCTCAGCTTCTTTTTTTATATTTTCCAAAATCTCTTGTTTGGGTTCCTGTTTAAATTCCGTTTGTAATTCCTTTTTGATCCGATCAATCCTTATGGGGGAGTTGATAGCATCTGGCACCACCTTGCACTTAACTACCATAGCTGAACCAATTAATATTTTGGATTGCAACCCATCCGGGTCCTCATTTTTAATCTTTTTGGGAGTAACCCGTGTGGGGGTTAGGGGTTCCGTTTTGATATTAATATTTTTTAATGTTTCTCGCTGTTTTCGGGTTTGTCGGGGTGAGAAGTAAATCGAATTACTAGATCCCGAGGACCCCACTAGATCTTCAATATCCTTAAAAATAAGGAATGTGTTAAAGGAAATTAAAATTTTGTGTATATTTTACAACTTACCCGCACATTATCCGCCAAATTCTGTCTACCAACTATATCTGTGGGCTTAATGACATCGCCTCGTTTAGCCAATTTGTTGGCCAAGCTTAATTTCTGCACAGTTCGGGCCATATTTACTTATTTATTTAAACATTAAAAATTTGCGTGCGCATTCGGAATATTGTTTACAAACATTATGTACAATCGATAGCGATAATATTGACCTGGTTTGGTATTTTCCTTTTTGGTGGACATACTGGTATTTTTTGAGCGGTAAATTCAAATGAATGCAGTATTTTGTCATATTAATTAAATATTTATACTTTGAATTAGAACTTTATTATTTTTTAGGATAAAAATCTGTATAATAGGTTTTGTAATACATTTGAACATTTAAAATAGTTACATCTACATATGGCATGTCATATAAAAATGAAAATAAAGCATTTTATAATTTTTGGAATCCTATTAATGGGTTTCTCCTTTTTTTTTTTTGTTAAAAAAGAGATTTACTCCGATTTGCTGCGCAACTTAGTCTCGTTAACCTGCAAAATATAAATACAATAGAATTAATATAGTTAAACAGATAAATTAAAGAGTTCTTTATTTACTCACCTGTTGAGCTATCTTCAAGAGGTGCTCAAAACTGGCCCGACCTGTCTCCAGGACCATTCCATAAAAGATCTGTCGCCTGGACTGCGTCAAGAGTTCGTAGGGAGAACCAAACTCCACTAGATTGCCCGCATCTAGAACCATTACCTTATCGGAATCTATGATCGTATTTAACCTATGGGCAATGGTCAGAACGGTGCAATCCCTGAATTTCCTCCGAATGGTGGACTGTATCAAGGCATCCGTTTGAGGATCCACATTGGCCGTTGCCTCGTCCATCACTAGGATGCGATTCTCCCGGAGAATGGCACGGGCCAGACAGACCAACTGCCGCTGGCCAACGCTGTAGTTAGCCCCGCCCTCGGAGATCATGCTTTGCAGACCCGTGGGCAGCTCTGAGACTTCCTCTTTGAGGTGAACCTGGTGAAAGACAATCTTAGTTTGTTTATAATATAAATATTCTGTTTAGCTTACCTCCTCAAGGGCCTCCCACAGCTTGTCGTCGGAATACTGTTCAAAGGGATCAAGATTATAGCGCATGGTGCCCGAAAATAGCACTGGTTCTTGGGGTATTATGGAGATCTTGCTGCGGAGATCATGGAGACCAATGGCGGCTATATCTTTATTATCTATCACCAAGGATCCATCGTTGTAGGAGAGTCTGAAAAGGGCATTTATAAGGGAGGACTTGCCTGCTCCCGTTCTGCCCACAATTCCCACCTTCTCCCGGGGTTGAATGACGAACTTTAGGGATCTCAGAACATTATCTGTCTTGGGATCTGGGCTATATCTCAGACTAAGTTCTTCCGCTTTTATTTCTCCCTTCTGAGGCCAGTTGTTCGGTGGTTTTTGGTCTGCTGAAGATTCGAATTCTCCCTCTGCCTCTAGGTCCTTATATTCCAGGACTCTTTCCACAGAAGTCATGGAGTTTTCCAATTCGGCCGATTGACGCATTCCCCACTGCACAGTGCCAGTCATGGACATGGCCTGAGTGATGGCCAATCCAATTTGTCCTGGATTATCCAGTGGTGGATTAAAGTAGCTCGTCAGAGTCACCGATATCACATAGGCCAAGCAGAACAGATCCAGATAGTAACCGAAGGCGCGACTTGTGGAGAGAAACGTATAGTATCCCGAGCTGTGCAGATCCTGGTAGTTGTCATATTCCCTTGTCACCAGCTCCTGGGCATCCAAGGCTCTGATTGTGGGTAATCCATTTAAAGTGGCGCTAAAGTGCGAGTACATTGGGGATCTGGCCACCGCCTCCAGTCTCTTCACATCCCTCGAAGTGCTCAGATAGAACTTCCGCAGGAAATGAAAAGCCACGAACATTGTCGTTGTGTTAATCAAATACCAAGGATTCGTGATGCAAAGCACGCAAATAACTCCGGTGATTGTCAAGAATATTTGAATGCAATCCAGCATAACGGCGGGCAGGACTTCATCCACTTGTCCCAGGTCCATGGCGAAACGATTTAGGATCCTTCCCGAGGGATTTGAGTGGAAGAAGTAGAGGGCCGTCCGGGATAAGCCATGGAACATTGAATTGTGCAACTGAGTTGAGGAATGCATGGCCATGCTGAAGAATAAAAGGGTTCGCAGGAGAGCAAAGATCACCAGGGCTATGTTGATGCCACTGAAGATATAAATGTCCAACGATGAAGACGAACTATTGTTGTTCTTCACCCTGAAAGTTACAAATTGTTACTCAATAGAAAATAAACTAGAAAAATAAGTACCTACCAATACGACAGAAAGTAGTCCCCTCCAGAAGCCAGAAGTTGAGTGCCCAGGCAAAAGAAAGCCACCAGAGCCACCAGGAACCATCCAGAGCCGGCAGAAAAATATTTTCCATACATGCTTAAGCCAATTTTCCCAGTGGAACGGGCTTCCTGCACTGGCTTTCTCTCGTCCTCGATTACCGAGTCCTTGCCAGAATCCACAGAGCCCACGCTTACTCTGCTCTGTCGGCTGCTTTGTCGCGAGTAAGTGGATTTATCCCCCTTACTTTCCTGATCCTGATCCTGTACAAAATCTTCGTTTTCCTCATGGGTTTGCTGAGCCAACAGCTGGGCAAAGTCCTGGCCACTCTTGAGCATCTCCTCGTAGGTTCCAACGGCTGTTACTTTTCCCTTATCCATGATCACTATGAGATCGGCATGTTCCAGGAATTGCAGCTGATGGGTTACCAGGACCACTAGCTTATCTCGAAGGAAACCACGCATGCATTCCTCGAATAGGTGGCGACCGACATGGGTATCCACGGCGCTCAGAGGATCATCGAGTAGATATATGTCCGCCTGGCGATATACTGCTCTGGCTAGACTGATCCTAGCTCTCTGACCTCCGGAGAGGGAGGCACCTCGTTCGCCCACCAAAGTTCGATCTCCTTGGAGAAGTTCAAGGTCCCGTTCCAGGGCACATTTTCGTATAACATTACGATAGCGATGCTTATCCATGGGCAAGCCAAACAGGATGTTGTCTCGAACGGAGGCATTAAAGAGCCAGGGTTCCTGGGAGGCATAGGATACTTTTCCCCGTACATTTACCTTTCCAGACTCGGCAGGAAGTTCCCCCAGAATGGCCTGTATCAGGCTGGATTTACCAGAGCCCACGGGTCCTATGACAGCCACCAATTGCGGTGGCTTCAGACTAAGGTTTACATTATCCAAGACGGGTTCGATGTGCTCCCGACTCCAGCGTCCTTGAAAGGATTCCAGTTCCACTAGAGGATGGTGATCTTTATCCAGAAATTGATTATTTTCTCCTCCTTCAAGAGACATAACGCCAGCTTCGTCGCGCATCATAAAAGCATTGATTCTTCTCAGGGTAACCAGCATCTCGGCGAATTGAGACATTCCGCTGGGAAAGAACTTGCTCACCGTGCGCCGCAGGACATTGTAGAAAGCTGTCACAGAGAAGGCTCTCTCCGCCGTCAATTCTCCGCCCATCAGGACGAATCCCAGGAGGCTCACAAATATCGCAATTCTGCCCAGAGTGATTTCGAAGGAGAGTAGCGTTCCCCTGATGTAGTTCACCTTGCGAATGGAGCT
This sequence comes from Drosophila tsacasi, assembly GCA_018904565.1. Taxonomy (NCBI): domain Eukaryota; kingdom Metazoa; phylum Arthropoda; class Insecta; order Diptera; family Drosophilidae; genus Drosophila; species Drosophila tsacasi. The sequence continues at coordinate 24,299 of JAEIHY010008461.1, read as the reverse complement.
CATCTCACTGCGTCGCAGCTGTCCAATCAGCCTTCCGAACGGCTTCTCCCAGGTGTACATCTTTATCACCTGTATCCCAGATATAATCTCGTTCATCATCCTTACACGCTGATCAGTTCTCAGAGCCGTTTGCAGTCTTAGCTTGGATGTCAGCCGACTTAGATAAGTTTGAACTGGCAGATAGAGCAATAATATTCCAATGCCGTAAAGCGATGCCACTCCAATTTGTTGGTAGAGGAAATACGAGCATATGAGCAGCTCCAGAGGAGCCAACCACAGGAAGTGGAAGTGAATTAGTGCCCGATCGAAGCGTCCCAGGTCGTTGGACAACAGATTAACCACCTGACCCGTGGTCGTGTCTCCCAGAGCAGTGCGGCTCAGCCGGAGAGCTTTCCGGTAAATGGCCGTACTTACGGCCACTCTCATTTTCATGGCCAGGTGCTGTGGGAAATTATGTGTTAATTACGCTTTCCTTAATTATAAATATTAATATTTAAGCTCACCATCATTCCCATCATAAAAGGATGAAACAGCACAACTCCTGCCATTGTAGTCAGGACCAAGATAATGCCATAGATTTGAGCCTTGACTCCATCGCCATTGCCATTAGCTGTGAACTCGGCTATTAAAGCACCCAGCAGCAGTGGAAAGGCTCCTCTGTTCAAAATAAATAAATCAATTTAAAATTATTATAATTTATGTAACAAGAAAAATAATGTAGCAAAAAAGTGATAGGAAAATAAGTTCAATACTATTTTTAACCAAATTGTAGGCTCTTCTTCGACTTTAATTAATATATAATATAAATTTAAATAAAATCTACTATTAATTTATAAAATGTATAAATTGAAGTTAATTGTTTAAAGCAATAATAAAAGGTTCAATTATGGCACTTACCTCGTTCCCAATTCCAGCACACCAATAACAAAGCCCGATATCAATAGCTGCCAGCCAAATACTCTCAGTATAACCTTTATAATGCTTGGCTCCTTTTTGGAATTACGACAGGACTTGACTTCAGCCTGCCAGGTCTCGAAAAATGTATTACCTAAGGTATCCGCTTTGTGTCCTTTTAGAGCCTGATAGAGATCCGTGGGCTCCAGGGTTTTCTTTCTGCCCTTGAAGAGAATTGGCAAGGCAAAACTGTGAAGAAAATTATTGAAAATTAAAAAAAAAAAGTATAAATATTTTGATAAAAGCTCGGCATCAACTTTATCTTTTGTAATTGTTTTTCCAAACATGATAAAGGCAAGTGACAGACGTGATCTTTGAGTGCCGGTTATCTACTGATAACAGATTTTTTGTTCTGAGATAATATCCATGTAAAATCTTTCTTTTTAATTTTAAATTTATAAATTTCATAAATAACTCACCAAAACATCAGCGAGGAAAATATTCCCGCTGATTCGCGAGGATTTTGTGGCAATTTATTGGCCTGCATGATTTATTTATTATTCTATGTTTAACATTAATGAGTTTAATTGCGTTTTTCTACTCAAATATAACTTGTCTAAGGATTTTAACTTGGTTCTATGAATTTCACTTAATCACTTAATTAAAAATGCACAAAAATTTCCATTCAACTCTCAGCGAATGAAAGATAAAAGCATCCGTTGGGTTCCGCTTTTCAACTTGATCTGGTCCATTTTTAAGTGCCTCCCTTGAGTGATAAAAGTCGCGGAACTTTTCTCACCCGACTGACGTAGCTTATCTTGGAGATAATCTTGTTAGTTTATGTTGCCAGCAAAGGGAAATCTGTTATTTCGTGTTTAATTGAGGCACATTGCATGTCAAGGTCAAAGGTTAGGCATATCACACGATTTATGCAATAAAAATGTTTATAAATATTACAGAAAACTGAATATTTTAAAGAATTTTATTTATTTCACAAGAGTTTGCAATTATTTTATTAAAGAGAGATAAGAAATAAATAAAGATAAAACTGCGGAAAATTTAAAAATAACTCAGTGTCAATATTTTCTTAAAAGTGACAAGCGGGCATGCGGACTTATTGCATGATTTTATTAAAAACAATATATACATTAAATGTAATATTTGTAGGAATTCTGGATTCGATTTAGTTTATTGTATACTTTAATTTTAAAATTTACTTACAGAATTAGAATTATATATAATTTTTATAATAAATTTATTCCTCACTCAATATAATTCTTTATTCAATAACTATTTAGTCTGTTTTATTTAAAAAGAATATGTATAAAACTATTTTCATTTTATTACTTTGAATATGAATATTAAATACATATAATTGTGAGTCTCAATCAGAGATTAATCCCTGTTTTTTGCTCAATTGACTGCCCTCAAGCGAATTCCTACTTTATTCCGAACTATTTATACTTATAAATATTTAACAAATGTACAATTAGCCAACAGGGCCATTAAGCACTTTAAGGCCAGGACATTCAAGTGCTAATTGATTTCCATATGTCTGACTTTATTTGGGTAAGGATACCCGCTTGCCTGCCCCTTCCCGCAAAAATTAATTTCCCAGAGCCGAAAGGGATTTTATTACGTCCTGCGTGCGTCCCTCATAATCTTCTCATATTAAACTAATTGCCGTAAATTTCAACAACAAACTGCCATAAATGTTGGGCATACTTTTAGTTGCCAAGACGCACCAGCCCCGTGCGGTTCCGCCCCCTTGGGCCAAAAACCATTTTACCGTCAAAAACTTGTCTTAACTTTAATTAAGTGGCATTATGTTCAATTAGGCAAAAGTTTCCAATATGCAAATTAACACAATTTGAGTGTAAAGTGCCTTGCCTTGCCTTGCCTTCCTCGACGCCGACGACGACGATGCTGGTTTTTTGGGGGCGTGGCACTCAACTTCTGTGGCAGATAAATTGGCCTACGCACAAATCAAAGTGCCTCGAATCGGTGGGCGTGGCAGTTTGTTAACACATTTTGCACATTTATCTATACAGGATCTATCTCGGCCTCCTGGCAATAAATAATTTATTATGCCTGAAATCCTGACAATTTCTTTAACATAAATTAAGAAGTTTGGAGAGTGAAGTAAGATGTGGCTCAAGGGCGTACAAGTTGTGCATTAGGTTTGCTAGACTGAATTTAAATTCAAAATAAATTAAAGATTTTAAATATAATGAATATATTGGGTATATAATAAATACATTGGGTAAATAGAAATGAAACAACAAATATAGTAATTACTTTACGACACATCTATAAGTAGGTTTCTGCTCAACTTCCTACTAACAACCCCAATCAAAACCCACAATTATTATACCCTTAAACGCTTTGCTTCACCGCAAACTTGGATTACAAACATTTCCAAATAGTTCATTACACATAATATTCAAATCATGTGGTTTAATTATTAGGGATATACATTGGATAATCCCGCCCACTCCCCTCAGCTTTGTGCTTGATTATCAGACCCCACCTACCCCCCCCCGGAATACCTCTTGACGATTAAATTTCAAATGTCTAATTCATAGTTGATGGCCTGGCCAATTCCGTACTTAACGCTCACATACACAATTTGATATCTTGAACTTGAGTGTGCGTGTGCCATGTTTGATATATGCGAGGACCAAATGGCTATATCCTGGTAATCCTTGGCAGTCCTACACAAGCATTGCCATCTAATTGCAGTCGCCTTCAATGAGCGGGGATTAGAAATTAATTAAAGTATAAGGCTAATGTGACATTTGCATGTGTTTCCCTCCATTTCCCTGGGTCCTGGCACGTCCGCCATAAATGCAAGCCCATCGACTGTGATTAATTAGCTTTCACTAATGCTGGACTTTTGACTCCGGAATGGCTTTGGCCTTAGCTTTTCTGTGATTCAGCCTTTGATTGCTCTCTCCATTGGCGGCACCTAATGACTCGTGATCCCTGTGGAAAGGGTTAAGCCATTCAAGCCAATAAATGTAAATGGCTCTTCATTCCATTTAGTTGGTAACCTTTTAAAGGATGTTTGTGATTTGGTTTATAAGTTAGGGTTTGGGGATTAATACTTAAGGTAATAATTACAATAATTTATTATGGGTGTTCTGTTCCCCAAAAAGATGCATTCTTTTGAAAGTCCTTTAAGAAAAAGTTTAAAAACTATATAAAATAAAATGAATTATTATTTTTAAGAAATTAATTAACTCTATTATATTTTTAATCAATTATTTGACTCAACAAGTAATATTTTTATTTTCATACCGCTCTTGTGAGTCACAACTAAAATGCATTAAATTGAAACATTAAATATTTATTTTCTTGCCGAGATTCAAGTTATTTCCAAAGAGTGAAATTCTTCGCGCATCTCAGCCTTCTGCTCTTCGATTCATTTGATTTAATTTACAACCTTTCCTGCATAATGCAATATTTTTGCTGGTCCTATTTTTTCTTTGAGTAAGCCCGACTTATTGCACCTTGCGTCCTCGGTTTTACAGGCGGCAAAAACACAACGAAACATAGAGAGACTTTTTCATGCATAATGCGGAGATAGAGAGGAAGAGGAAGAGGATGCGGATGGGACAAGGGGAAGGAAAAGGGGAAGAGGATGGGGAAGTGGCATCAACAAAATGCAGATAACGCAATGGCAGCTGTGTCTACCCTTCATTCCAAACAGGCTTTGCTGTCAGCAGCGCTTCCGGTTCCGCTTTGCTCTTCTCGCCAAGTAGCGCCACCTGGCGGCCACTGATGTCGCGATAAAGTTATTATTTTTTTTTTTGCTATATATAATTTTTATTTTATTAATTTTATGCCAGGTAATTGAAGGGTAAACTGGGTATATATTATTTTAAATAATATGAAAGTGTATGTATAACTATGTAAAATATATTATATTAAATTATAGCTATTATTATTTTGTAAGTTATTTTTTGTTGTATTAATTTTGTGTCTGGTAATTGAAGAGTAAACTGGGTGCATGGATTCTTTTTATGAAAGTGTATTTACATTTATTTATTATTGTTTTACGTCAGTAATTTTCTTATTAAATCTTAAAAAAATAAGAAAAGCCTTAAACCTGGGTACTTACGAGTCGTAATGTTTTACCACACAAATTTTATATTTTTTAACGAATTTTTTTGGTAGTCTGGAAAATAAATAGCATTTTTGTTTCGGCAGCCACATTTCATATTTGTATTTCCAGCAGTTTTACTCCTTGGGGTTTTTTGTGTTAACTTTTTGTTCAGCTGCTTAACCCCATGGAGCCGGGAATTCATATTTTCCTGGCTGCTGCAGTTGCTCTTACCGCGATTTGTATTTATTTGCGTGTAAATTCAGTCACGTTCGCTGGGGGAAAAGGGGGGACGTTGTTGCTGCAATCAGCGTTTTATGTGTGCAAAAAAGGGGATGTCGGGGGAGCCACCATTCAAAGGCCGCTCATTTCGGTGGATTTTATTTTTCCAACTTGTCTTCCATTTTTCCGGCTCTGCCATGCACAAAGGTGCATAATTTTAGTTAAATTTTTGGCATTTCATGCACGAAAACGTTTTTGGGTTAATTTACGTGCGGCATTCAATAATTGTGCCACCCGTGCCCCCATGGTGCATACAGAATGTGGCAAACAAATTGAATTAAGAGCTAAATGAAACGGAATTTATGCCACGCATGGCCTGAAATATTTTCGGCGACATAATTTGATGTATTTACGGATGGACCGTTGTCCGGGCAACAGGTGCACTCATTGAAATTATTTATCAAAAATAAACGCGAGCTCAGCGGTATGCCCTGTCGCTCAATTAATTGTTATTGTAGTTGTAGCAGATGTCTGCTATGGCTCTGCGAAATAACTCCCCAAAAATAGAATGGAAATAGGTCCCAAAAAATGTGTATGTAATAAACAAAAATATACTCGTATTTTATGAAATTTGGGGATTCGGACTTACCCGCAGTAGACGACACCACAGCGGAGACAGCCGAGATTCATCAATGATTAAGTCCTTTCGAGTGCGGAGGTTATAGACACACTTTTTAACACATGATTGTTAACACAGATGTGAAAGGGTGGAAATCCGCGGACAGGCGCCTTAATTTATAGATGTGTGAGATGGATAGAGAGTGAGATAGATCGAGAAAGAGTGTGAGAATGAGAGCGAGATTGAGAAAAAGTTGGCTCGGGCAGACTGAGGCTGCTGCGGAGAGTTGCCTCTGTTTATAGGTGTGAGATATGGATAGAGAGAGATGGATCGAGACAAACATAGAGAAAGAGAGAGAGAGAAAGAGAGTTAGAGAGGGATAAAGAGAGCGAGAGGGAGAAAAAGAGCAAGAGGGAGAGAGAGAGACAGGTAGATAGATAGAGAGAAAGAGAGAGTTAGACAAATAGAGACATATAAAGTGAAAAACAAATCGAGAGACAGAAACCTAGAGATAATTCGAGAAACATGACAGAGAGAGAGAGAGAGATAGGAAGATCAATAGAGAAATATAGATAGAGTTAGCAATATATAGTGAGATATTGAGAAATTTACAGATCTTGAAGGTTTTCTACTTTATTGCAGAAATAGTAATAAACCTGCAAGAAATATATTCCTTAAACTAAACACATCAAAATTTACCCAGAAGCTGTAAAATAATAAGAATAATAAAATGGAATTACACGAATCGAGAACGAATTAAATGGAAAGTTACTTTTAAAACTATCACCAAACCCCAAGACTCATATGAATGTCAGAACAATTAGGCAACAGTTATCTGTCCATTACACCAAGAAACTCTCCGGATAGATACGAGATGTCGTCTTGCCGCCCCCGCCCTCGCCCTCGTCCTCGACTGTCGTCATAAATTTTGCGACCCAAGGCATTAAACAAACTAGGACAAAACTCATTTGGTAAACAGGCAGGATATGCAGGATGTGCACAATGGCTTGGGTGTGTGTGTGTGCTGAGAATAGTATGTGTGTATGGGAGATTAGGCAGGTGCACAGGAAAAAATGCATATAAAATCTTAATAAAAAATTAAATGTGTGTAAGAAATTCAGATAGCTAAATTATTTTAAAATTTCAATAGAAATATAATTTTCTTCTTTAAAAAAAAATCTCTTTGCTTGGTATAATTTCTCCCTGTGTATGTGCCAGCTCTATCAACACACTGCAAGTGTTGCAGTTGTGAATCTTGAAAGTTTGGGCTTGGTTTTGCCAAAAACTTTTCGTTACCGCTGCTGCCTGCTGGTCATGTTGCCATGGATTTTGCTGTAGAATCTGCATTCTTCTTTTTTTTTTTTTGCTTTAAGGGGACTTTTGCATACACCACGAGTCGGAGCCCTTAGCCTTCACAGCGACTTTGGGCCGCAAAAGTTATGGCTGGAACACATCGAAAGCCATGTAGCTTCCAGGTTGCGGTCTTGCTGTGAAACAGAAAAGAGCCTGGCCGAGTTGGGCTGCGAAAACTGTGAAAACTGCGAAAATGTGTTAATTAGCCGAATGTGAGTGAGTGTAATGTGTGTGTGCCTCGGCTGTTTTTGGGAAAATTAACACTTGTGTGTGTCAGGCACAAGACAACTAATTAGCCTGTTTATGGTTAAGTGTGAACCTAATGTAATGAAATGCCCCAAGGGCCCATTTGGATCGGAGATTTGATATTTATTTACGGCTATGATTGGGGCCTGCCTTGGGTGGAATCATCACAGTGAAAATTATGATTGCCTTAACAAAATGGGTTTGTTTAAGAAGAAATTTCTACAGTAAATCAATCTATATTTAATGGCTTATGGAAAATTCGGCTTTAGTTTTGTGTTGGAATAAAATAAAAATATATATTCTTTCCTTTTCAATGTAAAAATTATTTGTTGAATGGCTAAAAGATTACATTTTATTTATTTTATTTATTTTTCCATTAAAGTAAACTTAGTTTGTTGGGGATTAAATCTTTGACTATTTGCTTTTATCCAGGCATTAAATCAGTCTTAATTTTATTCAACCACTAAAGGCCAAATATCCTTGAAAGCTTAACAAAAACTCATTTGAATTGTTTTATATTTCCCAGAATTAAGCGCCGCATGTGCTAGTTCATTAATTTAATTGTGAAGTCACAAATTGAACTACCCACAATTGATGATGCTTGTGCTTCCATGGGTTTGCCATATCCAACATTCCACTCATTTGATTTCATTTGTTATCATCATCAAGTTGATCTGTGTTGGAAATATTGGGAGAGAGAGAGGAGTATATGTGGGGGTTTTGGTCTCAATTTGCGTCTGCTTCTGATTTCTTGTTTGGCTAATTTATGCGCTTCGCTGGATAATAAATTTTATATTTACGTTAAGCAAAAACAAACAGCAGAAGAAACAGAAAGTCACATCGGACTAACCATATGTTGTTCTCTCTCAGCCATTCTCTGTCTGCTGCCCCTGACAATATGTCATTTGTTGTTCCTAAATGCGCCAGCGTCCTTCGCTCGTCTTTATTTTTTGTGTCCTTCTCTTCCTTATTTATAAATATATTATATATCCTTTTTTGTTGTTGTTTCGATTCCGAACCATTTGTTATCGAATTTGTTTGTGCTTATTTTGTATGCCGAGCGGCACAAGAGTCCCATCCCGTCCCCTACTGTCCTGTTCTGTTTCATTTGACGCGATTGTGGGATGGGATTTCGAGGGGGTCCACCGGAGTGCCATGGGGCGACATGTGTCCTTGTGGGCTCTACACGAGCTACGCCGTCAGTCTCCTCCCATCGCCTCCAATATATGCATGTTAATTTGCTGTGATTCAATAGGTTCCCATTGAGTTATGGCGACATTAGGCATGGGGGAAATCCTCAAGGGATGAGCATTCGTTTGCAGGATTTCCCGGGCCATAGGGAAGAGACCACTTGATGGTTGAATAAATACAAACGAATTAACTTTAAATGGTTGAGAATTATCCTACTACCTACTTTATTAATGGTTGGAAAAATAAAAGGAAGTAGGCTTTTTATTATTGATAATAAGTTAAATACTTAAAGCTACCCAAAGTTAATCAGGAAGGTAAGGTCATAAATACCTTTTCTATTTATAACTTATAGTGAAATTATTCTAATGATAAAACTTTTTCCAATAACAATAATTTTATCAAAACTTAAGTACTTGTTAGAAAATCAATACTGTTTTTGCTTCCACGATTTCAAATTTCATTTTCGCAAGCCGATGAGCAACTTTTCCTCAACTCAGAATTATTGCATTTCGCAAATTAAGTAAACTTGTCGCCGGAAAACTTGAAATTTATTTACAAGTAACTTCAATTGATTTCACTTGCTACACTTTTCCCCAACTCATCCTTGGGCCCTTGCTTCTCCCTGGGCATGAAATTATGTTTAACATGTTTTCAAAGGAAATTCTTATAAATGTTTATGCATTTTCGCTGCGCATCCACAAACTGCCTTCGATATACCGAAGCTTATTGAAAACTTGTACAAACTGTTGCCCGATTCCTTGGGGGCATTTTATCTTTATGCCAACCAAAGCCGCCAACTCGACCCGTTTTCTCGGAGGTCAGGGTTCGGGGTGAAAGGCTGCAGGCCCCAGTTTCCCCCTGATCCCAGTTATTTTTGTATACATATTTGTATATGTATAAACAGCTTGTAGTTGGTGGGAAAAGTACTCGGAATTTGCCTGGTTTTCCGGCCTTCAGGGGGCGGCAATTGATTGGCAAAATATTGCGGTTGGGAATGGATTTTCATCGGTTATTTATGCCAAATCACGAACTTGTCTTGATTAGCTTAAGCTACTTTATATAAATTATTATTAAAAATATATCAAAGGATTCTATTGAGAATGTAGTTTGTTTCAGTTAGTTTTTAAAGTTAACTAAAGTTACTTAAAGTATTACTGAATTTTTCCAAACCTAAATCGAACTTGATTTTAAATATCATTTAAGTATAAATATTTTTTTAGGTTGTCTTTGAATTTGAGAAGATATTTGGTAATTAGAAAACAAAAATAATAGTTTTTGGTTAAATTTAAAATATAAATAATATATAAAAATATATTAAGACACAAGTACACACTTCTTGTTAAGGTATCCTTTGTTTAGATATATACTTTTTGCACTCCTGAAATATTTGCATTTACATACAACATATGCCACCTCAGAATGTTGCATATTAATTCTCCTTTTCTCTTTTTTTTTCTTTCCTGCTTTGTTTTGTTTTCTGAAATGTTATTTCGCCCAGCTTGCTGGCAACATTTTTTGTTTTTATTAATTTCCGCTTCAAGTTACAGGAGGTTTCATTCATTTCCTCCGTCGCCGGCCGTCCGCCTCATCTGGCAGTTTTGCCTGCGCTCCTTGCCAGCGCCATGTAAGGCAATGTAAACTTTTGCTTAAAACAAACAGGCCACGTCACGTGATGGACGGTCAACAACTTCAAGAGGACCAACAATCGAGTTGACGGTCGGCTTGATATGTAAATCATATAGCCAGATGTGTTCAACATATGCAAAGCCCTCTGTTTCCATGTTGATAAATCATAATATGCGCAGGGGACGAAAGGGATTGTGTAATGTGCAGCACAAAAATTTTAGATTTATGTAGCATTATTCTACATTTTACCGGTGGAATGCGGTTCGCTCAGCGGAATGGGTGCAGATTATTTATAATGTAAATTATTTAATGCCTTTTAGGACCATATGCTTCTTAGAAGTTGGGAAGTTTTTATTAAACAAAAAAATGCTTTAAGGACTTTCCATGACAAAATTAGGCTTTTACCTAAAGTAGACTCGAATTGTTTATGTATGTTGGAATTTATTTTGTATTACTCCTTTTGGGGTATTATAAAATCAGTCAGAAGCGCAGAACAATGTTAAGGAGGCATTTTCGACCATATTAAGGAACCTCTATAACTACATTTTTGATTACAATATTTTTTCAAACTTCATTTTAAAATTGACTCCAGTGAAAACCTCATCCTTAGGTGCCCCGTCTAAGTGCTTTCATGAGCTCCTTTGACCTCTTCAAAGGACTAACACTCCTGTCTGGTCAAAGTTTTTGGACATGAAGACTGCATTTTTCAGCTAAGACCAAGCCACTTCCACATAGAACATTTTCCACTTTTCCTTTGTTTCCGCATGCACAAAAGTTGTGCATTTCATGGTCCATTTTTTATTCGTGGCTGCTGGCTTAAAAAAAAAAAAAGAACCCCTAGTCCGGCACAGTATCCTTGGTGCACCTGTTTCAGCAGCAGCAGCAGGAAGCTGGCACGGCACAGTCGAAAATCCAAAATCCGGCGCTTTATGTTTGCGTTAACGTGTGCAAAATCTGATGGTTGGCTCTAACTTGCGGATTTAGGTGTTGAAAATTATGTGTAAAATGTGTCACAGTTAAGCTCCGCCATGTTCCAGGCTAAGTTTTCCAGGGCGGGCCAAAGTGGGTGGGCGTGGCCGCGCTACGTGGCGAGTGCTAAATGTCGCCCAAGGCCATGCCCCCAAGTGCCGCCCCGCTCCGGCTCCCCTCCATATGCCCCCGTTTCACCCAGATTTTCTCATTTCCCAGACATTTTCCCAGCTACGCATCCAGCAGGTCACATTTTCGAGTCATAGTTTTCAGCGCCCCTGCATCGCTGCATATATGTATATATGTCTGTATGTATGCAGATGAGCGGGACACACATAAAGACCGAGGAAAAGCGGGGGAAAACGGAGGAAAATTTAAGGATGAGCCGAGGGGTTTCGGTTGGTTTTTTCGGATGGCGAAGCGTGTGCATTATACAAATGAGTTTATGCAATTTTCGACCCAACTTGAACTCTGCTCAAATTTGCACCCCGGCTAAAGGCTTTCAACTTTAGTTTCAGATTTAATCGTTTGGCCAGAAATTATCCTGGAATTTTGATCAATCTGTATAAAGTTTTTTGCAAGTTTCATGATTAAAAAGAGAACGTATATACTTGTACATCTTTTTAAAAAGAAATACATTTTGTAAGCAAGAAGGTTCGATGAAACAAATTCCCTATAATTTTCCTTAAAATATGTAAAAATAAAAGATAAATTGTTAAATAACTAAATATTTATTTATTTATTAAAATACCCTAAATTATTCACAAAGAGGATGGAATTAATGAAGTAAAAAGTATTTCTTATGCAGAAAACTATAATATTAATATTAATAATAAGAATAAACACAAATGTAAATGATAACCAAAGGCACTTCTGGCTTGTGTTTTATATACTCTTTAAATAAAATCGTTTTCTTTTATTTGTCCTTGCTTTACGACACAAACTACAATTTCTTTTAATTTTCTTTTCATTTCTCCTCTCGACTTTCATCTTCACCTAATTTTATTTATCCATCAAAGCCATGTTGTGGCCCTAGTAAGTGCGTGCCTCGTGTGTATCATTAGTCTGAGGGGCTGCAATATATGTCCTCTCAATCTCCTTTGGCCCCAGGACCCTACAGGACCCGCTTGGCACTGGCATCTGATCCACCGCATCGGGGCATGCACGTCAGGCTATCAGGACATCCGGCTTTGACCCGGGCGAGCTGCTGTGTTTCTTCGTAATTAAAATATTTATTAAGCACTTTTGGTGCAGGCAACAAATTAATACCAAAACCCCCTCAGCATATGTTGCAGGAGGCTTTAAGGCAGCAAGAATAACAATTTATAAAATAAAGTTAAGAGAACAGTGAGGCAGAGAGGGAAGTATGGAGATCCTACAATTTATTTAAATACTACTTAGTTGGAAGATATTTTATATAAGATAAAATTAGTTAGTTACTTAAATTATATTAAATTTCACCATTAATGAGCTCCCTCCCTAAGTTGTTCATAATTATTTTTTCCAGTACAACATCCCGCAGTTTGCATATTTTTTCTCCCAAGCACCGCAGAGCCGTTGCAACAGCAGCGTCAACATTGCAGTTGCCTGCTGCCAAGTTGGCCAACTAGGCAGAAACGACGACGCAGACACTGGCACAGAGGCCGGGGAGCTGCTAACAATCCAGCGCCAGTTGGACGAACAGCTTGCCGGGATGGGCTCTCGGAAAATGCAGCTGCTCCCCACCCCCCATTGGAGGGAGGCCTTCATACTTTCTGTGACAGCAACAAAGTCTGGTGTGGAAAATCTAAAATATTTATGCGCCCAGAATGGCGTCATCCAACGGCTCGCATCCATCGTCCTGCCAGCACTTCCTGCGAGAGCTGTTCGTCAGAAAAGTTGGACTAGAAAAGAGGGGGCGGTCCGAACAAGTCATACAAATTCAATGAAAAATTGAAAAACTATTAAAATTGTAAATGTAAGCAAATTTGGAAATTTAAAATGACTTGTTGAAGTTTTAAATGAAATAAAAGTCAGGTTAAATGCTAAAAAAAGAGCGCAAGTAGCAGGTAAATAAAATAAAATACATGAAATGTATAAGTTGATACTTAAATTTAAATAAAATTAAACCTGAAGCTGTTAGGTTAAATTTGCCTATTGTTAAATAACTATATTAATAAATACTTTTTATTTTGGGAGTTCAAGTAAGCATGCCTATAGAAATCATCAAAATTTGAATCTACTAAAATGCTTGCATATTTTTGCTTTCATATGTATTTTGGCCTTGCTGTTGTTATTTTTGTAATAGAGGCACACAACTGGGACAGTTGATTTTAAAACAAGGTAAGCTATAGAGAAATATATATTTAATATACAATAAATAAATATATATAAATCAGATCATAAATTTTAAGTTTTAAAAATAAACCAAAAAATAGGCCGTGCCATGTAAGCAAAAAAAAAACCAATTAGAACATTTAAATTGGCCATAGGCAAGGTCCAAACTTAAGCGCATTAAAGATAATTGCAATTTGTATTATGTAAATTGCCAGTGTGAAAAGTAAAAGTGGTCAATGAGCCAAAGGCTGATCAGCACCAGGAAAAATGAGGAAGAGAAACGTTTGCCGGAGGAAAAAACAATGAACAAATTAAGTGCGTGACCCCCGACCGAATATTTCTTTTTTTGCAATTTGCATTTCTGTTTTTTTTTTTGTGCAACACAATTGTGATAATTGCTTTCCAATCGATAGAGCAGAAATGAAATTCAATCATAAAGTCGACCAATTTCCTTCTCTCCAACCCACTTTATAGTTTCTTTTGCTCACTTGGCATGCATAATTTTATGCATAACTCTTTTTCCCCCACCACCTGTGCTCTTGGCTCACCCATTTGACTTAATTAATAAATTAGATATTAGTCGAATTGTTGCAATAAATCGGCGATTATTGGCTTTGCACGCTACCCCATAATTGGTTTTAGTGATTTCACAAAATTTAAATTTTAATTGAAAGTTAAAAAGCAACGAAAATCGTGGTTTTATTATGAAGCCTATTAAGTATGCGTAAGAGCTCTTAAATTGATGGCGAGGATGTCCGGGTGGACAATAATATCCGGGATTTTAGATAATAAATTGATTTTTTATGTTTTCGCTTTTAAATAAATTATTAAGCCAGCTTATACTTTTTTGCAATGGCTAAATAATGGGAAATCAATTTGTTTTTTTTTGTTTTTATTGAAATTAAGTTTAAAGAATGCCCTTTTTCACGAGTACAAATACTAATTAAATTACGTAAATTTGTGATTGTGATTATTTAAATAAATATACTTATAAATTAATATATACTTTCACCTTTTAAGAATTATAGTCATTTCATTAATTGCATTTTATTTATTTCCTATTTTTAAATATACATATTTTATTCAGTTTAGTCTGACTTCGGCTTAAATTTCTTTAAGATTTTTTGAGTTGTAAATGACAGTTTGTCCCACATTGTATACTCTCCCTATTACGGGCAACCATAATTTCATGAATCCTAAACCCCGAACCTGATTGTCCGAGAAAATCTTCGATTGTCTTTCCCAATTTCCCTCCCTGCCAGAGACACTCAAAATGGTACCCGGAAAACTGGGTCGGCAGTCCAAGTATCTGAAACCGATTGGCAGCAACGAAAGGAGGCTGGGGCAATTGAAATGGCCCACCAACCTGGCCAGGACTTACACACACACACACACACACATTCGCACACGGAGCAGAGAGGCCGGTTCACACCGATGGGGAAACCGCAGAGTCCCTACACGGTAATTATCTAACAAGATTACGCAAAATGTGCCTCCCTGGCGATGGAAACGGAAACAACGACAGGCGTTGCCGTTGCGCTGGCAGTTGCAGCGGGAAGAACTCGGATTCACTGTGAGAATAACATTATTTTAAATAATATACGAAATATAAAATATAATAAAGATGAAAGATTAAAGATTAAAGTGTCATAAATTTATTTACAAGTGTTTTGTTTTTAATTTTGTAATATGTACATTACTCCGAATGCTATTTGAAAGGGTATATATACGATTTTAAATAAATAATAAAAAAAGGATACAATTTGTTTAACGTTGAAAGTACATAAAGTGAAGTTGGCTTTTTGAGCAGTGATTTTTTTGTAGTTTAATTTCTTTGTCTTACGAATATTAGACTTGAGAATTATAAGCCAAAGAGTTAAATTGTAAACAATATAAATAAGATTTTATCTGAAACAGTAAACTTACATTTTGGTTTGTATTTTGATATATTTTATTAAGTTATTTTATTTAACATAACTAATTCGATAACAATTTAAAGAGGTATATTTAAGCTAATACACATATTTATTTAATTGTCAAACCATTAAGATTACCTTTACCTTTTTCAGCTTAATATTTTTATTACATTGTATCTGAATCCTTATTCAAAAAAATGAATTTTTAGTTAAAAATACATTTTAATTAAGTTAAAAACCATTTTTCCCAGTGTAACAGTATTCAGTGGCGTGGTGAAAAGCGGCGGGCGGGTGAACAACGGCTGATGACAGTGGGCAGAATGCAAAATGTTGTTAAGTCGCTGGCAAAACGCTCCGATGCACAAGTGGACTGTTGGGTTGGTGGTTATGGTTGCAAGGATCCAACAGGAACAGGATCGGAGGAAGGATAAGAGGAGAAGCCGGTTTGGATTGGGTTGGTAAAGGGGGAGGCAAGGCCCGGTAGGCGTTGGATTACGGCTCTTAATCCTGTGAATTTCTCGCTTTTACAACTGGCTTAAAGTGAAAGTGTGTCACTCTCAGGTGTCCTTGCATCTGCTGACGAATGCCGCCAGCAGCGGGATGAGCCACAGATGCGGAAATCATTCCTTTTCCTGATGAGACGAATGTTTGCCAAAGTATTTTCCTGGGGGAGGTAAATTGGACTGCAACTAAGCGATTTTTGGCTGGAGAAAGGGCAAAAGTTAAACAGCTTTCCGAGTTAAAGTTTCGGAAATGAGCTGGAATTTAAATTGTAAAGCTTTAAGAAAAATGTAAAGATTAATAATATGGGAAGTAAATAAATTGTATCTAATATTATTCATAGTTGTATAATTTTTAGAATTTATAATATATACTTTTATTTTCTATGTTTAAAGACTAACTCTTAAGCAACCATTCATGTTATTTTCTTTTATTAAAGACTTCTCAATTTTATATATTTTTATATTTGTATATATTCATGTCCTTCTGGTTTTTTTTAATCCCCAGTGACTTTTAAAAGCTTGTAAACAATCTCCTTGCTGCCATCCATATACATTTATGTTGAATGCAGTTTTTATGAACTGCAGATGCACGTGAAGTCACATTCTGTATTCGATATATTTTATGTATTTTGTTGGGGGTTTATATATGTTCTTTTTTTTCTGTCATGCCAAGGTCCTGAAAATCCTGTGTACTTTAAAACGCGCATCAAATGCAAATTTGTCCCTTACTTCCATTGCTGGCACTTTTTGTTCATTTCGGTTGTTCGGTTTGTCCTGCGTTTGTTTCCCGTGTGTCTGCGTCTGGGGATAATCCGCATTCGACTTTGGTTCAAAGTCTACCTGCACAGGAAGGGATTATTCGAATATACAATACTTGTATGTAGATATTTATAATATGCATATTACCTCAGGACAAACAAGTGCAAGCTCTGCTGATACAAATTTTTATTATATTACAATAATATTTTCTGGTACAGATTTAATTTTCTGATTTAATAAAAGCTATATTATACCTAAGAATCACTTGATAGACCCACAAATGTGCCCAATATTGACACGATACGCGTTGGATTTCGGCGATGGTTTGTTTTGTCTGCCGATTTGGTGTTTGGTGGACAAATTTCCAAAACGCTTTTGTGTTAAATTTCTGCGGCTGCGATTTGCGGTGGCTGTGCAAATGTTTTGTTATATAACGCCGCTTTTAATTGATTTTCCATGTGCGGTCCGGTTGGTAGGCTTGCAATCGTTATAATGAACTGCAATTAATTTAGGACACTGCGATTGAAAAAACCACACAACAAATAAAGAAATAAATTGAATGGAATTTAGTGTGAATTGTTTTACACAATAAACGCCCGAAAAGTGGATGGTGAATATTAGAAATTACTTGCTGTTGGCATTTGGTATGTATTAAAACTTGTAACTACAAAGGAAAATAATTTAATTCATAAAAATAATAAAGCTACTCGTTTTTATTATTTTATTAATAAATTTCTCATGTCTTCAGATAAGACCAGAAGCGAACTCACCAGATCAAGGTAATCCCGAGAAACCCCTCGAAAGGAAACCAAGTCAAGGCCAAAAGGCTTTACGGGGTGAAAGCAAACCACATCAAAATCAAGTCAAGTCAAAACCTAGACAAACACACTTGTTAGCTTATCATGTTACCCATGTTAAGCGTATTAATGGCAGCGAGGACGACGACAACGATGACGACAACAATAAAAGGACGTCAGCCAGGCAAGGAACCGAGGAGCAAACAAGCAAACAAAACAAACATCAAGGACTCTGACTCGGTGGAGGTGGTGGTGGAGGAAGAAGTGAAATATTAATAGCCAGCTACTAAAATAGCAAAGGCAAAAATCCAAATACAAGACACAAAGAATCAGCATCGGGGGCCAAAAGAACCAACGAGTTTTGAGGTCTCAAGATACTGCTGATGGTGGGGTGCTTCGGCTGGTGGTGGCTTTAAGCCACTTTGCAGGTTCTGGCTTAGACGGAAAACTTGGTATGCAGCCAACCGTGATGCCATCACCCACATTCCACTCTAGCTTTCACTCCCCAGCCGTTTCATGCCATTCGCCTCGTGTTTGTGGGACCGGGTTTAGCCTCAAAATTGTGTGCGGATGCCTGTTAATGTGTCATCTTGCCGGATTCGCGTCTGTGCCTTTTATATAGTCTTCTTTAATATAGAGTGTAACGCAGAATTTATGTGACTGGCAGTTAAGGAATTCGTTAGTTTCAGAGCCAAGTGAATTGATTAGAACTTTTGTTAATTACGTGGAAATTAAGCAAAGGAAACGAAGTGATCTTGGAGTTTGTAATGAAGCGAAGGAAACTATTTTTAAGGTAAAAATCAACTTATATAATATATTTTTATAGATTTTCCCCTTTTGGTTAAAGAAAAATCTATAAAATTCAACTGCATTTCAACGAATGGTTTTATTGAACTTTTCGCCCCAAATGGGGTCCGACCCCTTCTAAACATTTTTGCCAAAAACTTTTCCGGTCATGTTTTTGTCGCACTCGCACTCCTCTTTGTATTGTTTGGCCTTTTTAAATATGTATGGGCATAAATTGGTGTATTCATTGACAACACAAGCGTTAAGCCAAGGGGCGTGGCTATTTGTCATGTTAAACGTTAAACACAAACCAAACAAAGGCCAGCAGGCAGGAGCCTCTATGCTGCCATTTATTGACATATTGCCGGGCTTTAGTTTCCTGTTTTTGATACGACTGAATACTGAATACTGGCCACCAAGCGACCGCGCCATAAAAATAATCAACATAAATTGTGAAGAGGCAGCAGCTGGAAGGGGAAACAATAACAATAAAAATAATAAAGCAAAACAATGCCAGAATATTTATGGGCACTACGTTAGGCCCTGCGAAATACAAAAAAAAAAAAAAAAAAAACCGAGAGAAAGAAAGATTGTTATGTGCCCAAATGACTGTGAAAAAAGAAGAGCGTATCCCCTCGCCCGGCCGCCTGTCTAAATTTACTTTTGTCTGCGTCTGGCAGCGTAAGCAAATCAACAAAACCAGCAGTGGGCCAAATGCTGCACTGGGAATTGG
Source organism: Drosophila tsacasi (assembly GCA_018904565.1). Classification (NCBI taxonomy): domain Eukaryota; kingdom Metazoa; phylum Arthropoda; class Insecta; order Diptera; family Drosophilidae; genus Drosophila; species Drosophila tsacasi. The sequence goes on along the minus strand of JAEIHY010008461.1, from coordinate 5,264 downwards.
CTTCGGCAAACACAAACACAGATACTCCAGACACATCCACTTCACACCCACGCGGCACCACCCCACACAGATATGGCATACATTCAGGCAGGCAATGCATCGTTAACGCTAATGCTTGGTGAGCAACAACAGTTAGTCCCCATCCCCCAGCGATTTTCCTCTCCATAAATTTACTAAAAATTTGGCGATTTCATATTTATTTAGAGCGCAACTATCTGGGGATAGATAAATTCTGCTTCTGAAAACTCTGAATTCGAGTAATTGTTTTTCAACACATGACAGTTGCGGCTGAAGTTTTTTAAAAGATAAGAGATGTTTTATTAAGTGATTAATTATGCTGAAGGATAATAAATGTCTGCTTGTCTTTTGTTTGTCCTTTCAACTGCTGTTTTATTAGTTTTTTCTAGATATATTTATATATACATATATCAACGAAAAGAAGAGATATTTATTCAAACTCAAAAGCATTTGAAAGGGCAAGGGTTATACTTTATGATCTCTTTTTCAGTATTTTCAGTAAAAGAACACATTCGATGTTGGCTTCAGCGCACCAAAAAACATTCGGAAAAGGTATATCATGGTTTTTGTGTCAAAATTTTGTCGGCCTGTGTTATCTTATAAAATGTTATAAAATGCGTGCCGAAGTTAGTTTCCTTTCCTGTTAAAAATGATGTTCTGGTCAATGGGCTAAGGTTTCCGATTATTGTAATCTTATTTATTTATGCTGTAGTATATTCACACAGTATATTCAACTACTTTTTACTATACTTGTAAGTCAGAAGATAATTAAATCATTAAGTTCAATTTAAACATTTACAAATATTTACCCTCATCCATTGTTTGATCTAAACTAAAATTCGGCGAAAATTTCGGCAGATCCTTATCCCGCTGAGCTGTTAAACATGCAAATTCACTTTGTGAAGATTGCGAGCGTGTGTTTGCTTATATGTGCAAACAAATTAAGGCAAAAGCCAAATATACGGAATATGCAAATGTTGATGCTCTTAATGTTTGTTGCCACCTCAGAGCTGGGGAGGAATGGAATTTTTCCTTGCGGTTTTTATTTTGATTTCAGCTTTTTTTCTGTTTCTCTTATTTTTTTTTATTATTTTGTTGTTTGTTGGTTGGCAACCTAAAAGTTTCTTTATGTAAATAAGAAATTTATTTTTATGTAAGCGCGAGCCTAAAGTTGTAAAATTGTTTGTTGCCAGTGCCTCTTTTTTTTTTCTCATCCATTTCTCCAGCCAGCTTCATCATCTTTTGTGGGCCGCGCTGCTTTATGGCCGGGCGTCCTTAATTTAGTAGTTGGCTCTGAGAAGACGTAACTGTACATTAGGGAGTTGGGCCGCTTTTCTCCAGTTGCAATATCTTATGATTGCCGGCTGGATAATGTTTACATTTCACCGCCGCTCTTGAGCGTTGGCCTAACCTTTAGGAGTTTAATTTGCATTTTTATGCCGCTGATTTGAGTGGCATAAGTGAGTTATGCTCATAATGAAAGTGTTAGTTTAATGGGCTGACAAATTGCCAGGGGAAAAAAGAATTCTTAACGTTTGAGGGATTTATTTTCTTTGAGATTTAAAATAATAATTCTAAATAAATATTAATAGTTGTTTTTAATGTTATTTGCATAATAATATTTTATAGATCTATCATAGAAAGGATAATTCGAAAGTTTAGTCATGCTTAACTAACTTCATTCTCCGACTTTTACAGAACATACAGCAGGCTGCATAAAAGACCTTTATAACTCATTTATAAATGCTTCTTTCTTTGACTTTTTCCACCAATCTATACCTAATAAAGCTTAATACCCTTTCAGTTCTATTTCCGTCTTTAAGCATTTAAACATATCCCGATAAATACGTATCCTAGCGTTTCATGACTAACCCACATATCCTGGGAACCATCAAATTTTGTTGCCTACTTTTTCGGGCAGCATGCACGCAAATTTTCGACAGCGAAAACAAAACAGGAAACCGAAACCGGCAATGGCTATGGCGGGGGAAGTAGGAAAAAAATAATAATTTACAGGAAATCAATATGGAAACAACCGAAAAATACTCAAACGCGCAATCAGGGGTAAAGGCAAAGGCAATTGGCACTTCATCACTTAAGCACCTGAAAGGCATTTTTCACTTTCAATTTCAACGCAATGCCCCATAAAATCAAGCGGAACGCTGATGGAACACACACACGCACACACACATGGGCAGAGATTGTCAATCGAGCAGCTGCTGTGCAATTTACACGCACGGCAGCCAAATTGACAGTCGGCTGACAAGAACAACAACAACAGCAAAAGCAGCGGCAAACATCGGACACAACCATCGAGAATTGTCAAGCGCTGTACGTGTGCACTTTGGGCGCAATCATAAAAAACAATTGAAATGTAAAATATAACATTTGTTTTACTTTTTTACTTATGCTCTATAAATGGCAGGATATGTGGGAATTAATATAGGAGATGTTTTGAATCGATATCAGAACTATTTTGTATGGAAAAGAGAGAGTTTCATACAAAAGATATTTTATATTATAAATAAATGATTTAAATAAGTTAAACATTTTTATAAAGTATTTTATAAAATTTATTTTAACTAATTTTATATATTATTTTTCATATATTAAGCTTAAGAGATATATGTAAATGAATATATTAAAACTAAGCCAGGGAGAATGGAAATTATTAAATGAATTGTTATCAATCGTCTCTAAATGATTTTGTTAAAAAATTAGAAGGGAATGAGAGTATCTTCTATAAAAGATCATTTATATTTTTTTATCTAACGCCTAATTTTAATTATTATTTCGGGTAGTTTGAACTTTAAATATACAGTTTAATCTATTAAAATTAGTGCCTTTACCAGGTATCAACAATTCAAGGCAATAAATACCCCAAAACAGTAAATTGACTGCAATTTCTTAGGTACTTGTCCATATAATTCTCCCCTTGTTTAAATATCTAAGAGTACACCTAATTCGTTATATATATTTTATTGGCACAAAGCATCGTCTGTGCTGTATCTCCATATCACCTGGCGGCAAAAGATTTCGCTGGCGATGTTGTTGCTTTCAATGCTTTTAGCAATCGCGCGCTGATTGCGTATACGACAAGTCAGCCAAATGCACACACAGCAATTTCTATTGTAAATTGTTCACATTTCTCACACGGGCTCAAACAAAAAACAAAGATAGCAGGACTAACACAGCAGCAGAAGCAGCATCAGCTATGGCGGCGGAAAAATAAAATAAAGTATAAAGGCGGGCCAAAATCGTCTTCGTCATATTTTCTGCCCAAGGCTGGCAAACAAATTTCGGTCATAGCCCTTTTGTCTTCGCCTCCCATTTTTGCTTCTGTCCCGGCGAGTCCTTTCTTCCTTTCTGGTTTTCCGCCTGAAGGTTTTGAGTGGAGAGGAAGTTGCGGCGACATGTTGTCAATAAATTGACAGCAATTGAAGGTTTATAAAACACTTTTTTTCGGCCCTCTTTTGGGACTACGCCAGGGCACAAGGGGGTCGAGTGTGTGACAAATATTTGAGGCAAAAACAGCAAAAAAAAACGCAGACCCGAAAAGCAATAAATTGTATGGTAAAAATGATTTTGTGCACCTTGTGACCAAGTTTTGGGGTGTCCTCTACTCCAACCTCCGCTGAAAATGTGAAATTTATGGAAGTTTTCGTTGCGAGCTTTAAAGGGAATTCAGTGGGCGGTCGTTAAAAATTTGCTTTTCATTTCAATTTCGTTGGGAGGCTGAATCGTTTCCCTACCTACTGCCGTCGCTGCTACTGGCCAAATCCAATTTTCCGAGAATTAGCCTCTTGCCTAAAATTAAAGCTTGATGCTGGGTGGAAATCAAAGAGAAGCTAGCTGCTCCTCAGCCCGAAAAGTCGGAAGGACACAAGTCTCCCCCTCCGGGTTCCAGACACTCAAGTTGTAATAAGTTTCCCTCGAAATTAACATGTCACCGCCGAGAGACATTTGTGGTTAGAGAATGGATGTTTAACACTCGATCCAACTCAGTGTTAACTTGTGTGGAATCTGAGTGGATTCCAGGGGTAGGTTTTCACTGCGGGTTTTCGACTAGTACTCCTTCTGTTAGCTAACAGAGTTTTCCCGCTCTTCGAACAATTTCCCCTCACAAAGTGTATGGAAATGTTAACCCCGCAACTATGTTGTTTTTCTTAAGGCAACATGTGGCCCATCAGCATTTTGATTGACATTCTAGTAGTTTTACAGTCATCACTTGAACTTGGGCAACTTTGGAGAATGTTAGGAATATTTGATTTTAATTTTAAGTGGAGCATCCTCATACATTGTTTGTTGATGATAGAAAGTTCGAGCGAGGTAAATAAATTGTAGAAAAGGCAGACTGTTTTTAAGGAGTGCTCAAAACGCTCTTGAGCAAGGATAATAATTTGATTACTAAGGATCTTACTTTTCCCACAAATCCTAGAGAGTAAATATTGTGGTATTCAGGAATATTTTTATTACACACTTTGGTCAGGAGAAACTTTACATTGTTCTTGCTATTATTAAAAGCAATCATGTATGGTAACCTATTTCCCTTCAAGGGAAAGCAACTGAAGTTAATTATTAGCTTGGTTAAACTTATTGAACATAGAATCTGGTAATTGCCAATTAATCTTGCATGTCGGAAAACGATTTCCAATGCCTCGACAGTGCTTTAGTTCATTTTTTTAAATCACTAATTGGCAGGCAAACAATTGAAAAAATAATAGGGAAAATAATGTAGAAAAAAATGTGTGACCTGCGCGGTTCGATGTAGATTGTTAATTAAACACATCAATGAATCGGCAATTTGCCACTTATCCGGTAAGCGGGTTAGGGAAGGCAAAAGTATAATAAAAAAAAACAAACAAAAATCGATAATAAAATAATTTAAGTCGATTTTATGATTAATTAAATCTGTAATATTGAAACTTGTTAGGCTTAAAAAATGTAGAAAATTTGCTTTATAGAGAATTTAATTTTTTACTTGTTTTAATTAATTATAAATATTTCAAAATAAACAGAAATTTCAATTAATATTGATCATAAATAATTTTTTAATTGAAACTTGTTTAGCTGATTGATTAGCTTATTAATTGATCAGCTTATTAATTTGGAAACAAAATTTAAATAGTTTAAAATTCTTATAGATATATAATTAAATACCACATTTTTTATAAGAACGTCCTATATTTTCTTATGTAATAATTGATTTGCAGACGATTGTCCAATATGAACGATACTTATTGGGA
>JAEIHY010008448.1:0-28045 GCA_018904565.1 Drosophila tsacasi | reverse complement strand
GTTAGGAATTATGTTAAAAAGAATGTTCTTTAAACATTGTTCAATGCTAAATGCTTTTAAAAATTCTAAAAAACTTTTCAAAAAGTCAAAAGCACTATTAACCCGTATTTCTAAAATGCCATGTTTACAAAAATGGGGTTTCCTTTGTCATTCATTAATAAAACTAAAAAGCGTTTTATTTAATAAATATATACAATTAAAAACATGAATTACAAAAATTAAGTTAACCATATACCCTCAATATTTTGTATTCTTTTAATGCACTGATTAAATAAGCTAAGAAACTTGTACAAAATATGTAAGGACAATTTGTATTTTGAATTGTATTAATTTTTTGTTTATTATAATTAATAATTTCAAGTTCTTAATCGTTTGTTTAATATGTACTTTAAGATTTCGTGAAGTTACATTTTTTTCTCTAACTGTCTAAACAACTTTCAGCTGACGTCACGCAACTTCTGATGCGTAACTCCTGCTCTCTCTCTCTCTCTGCGTATCTTCCGCTTTTCCCTCTCTCATTTAGCCAGAAGCTCCATGTCTTTCTCCCAACGCCCACGCACTTTACCGTAATAGTGGAATTCCCGGCTCCAGTTTCATTCAGCTGCCTGGCTGGCTGCGGCCAGAGAGTTTGAATCAATGGCCAGTTGGAAGTTTCATTCATGGCCGGGCCGTGGTGCCTTCCAGCCTTCCTTCCTTCCGTCCCGGTGTATCCAGTGCGTATTCCAAGCTGCGCAGGAAATAAAATTCGAGCCGTTACAAAAGCAGGCGGGCTAAAACTACGTCAGTTTGAAATTATCTTTGGAAACTCACTTCTCAAAAACTTTTCACTAGAATTGCACGAATTTTTTGGTTCCAACTCAGTCTAAACCTAATTTTTCTAACTAAAACCTAACTTTTCTAAGCAAAAAAAGATGGTGTCCTTCGGTTGTGTTGCCAAAGTGCTCAGGGGCCTCGAGTTCAGGTCGAATGTCTGGATCAAAACCGTGAATCCAGTTTGGTACGAGGCCCGTGAGATCCCCAAGGCCATGCTGACCGAGAAGGTGATTTGCGAAATGCGTGAAAAGCCCAAGATCATCGGGTCGGTCAAGAAAGCAGGCACTCCGATGAGCCAGCCATACTTCTGAGCTAGGAATTGTTTTCAAAAATAGTATTTTCATTGGTGAGTATATTTCCCTATTTTACATTTACATTTTACCATGTAAAACTTTTAATTACATTTACAAGAGGCTGCAATTTCAATCAGAAAATCAGGAATACAACACATGAACTTTTTTTTAACTTTTATAGTACTTCTGTATCATTTATCCATGTATATTTTTCAGCCAAATAGTATATTTTGGTCCTCTTTCTTTTTCAGATTATAATTTAAATCAAATAATTCAAAACGCCCCACTCAGTGTTGTCAAACATTGAATTTCCCATAGTGTGGCCCTGGAAGCATCGTACGGTTTCTGTATTTCGCCCTTGCTCCTCCCCTGGTCACACTCATCCGGATTCGTGCCGTTTTCAAGATTTTTTTGAGCCAGTCTAGCTTTTCCGAAGAGTTGGCCACACTGCGTCGTGTCCAATCAGAATCGCCGTCGACGGCGTGATGAAAAAATTCCAATAGAATTAGCCGAGGGCGATTATTATGCCAAATCTGCCGAAAGTCCAGCAATGTGAATATCTGTGTGTTAATCGTTAAATGTTAAATGCAGCACGCTTCGCCCACGCGTACGAGTTTGCCACCGTAGTTCGAGTGCAAAATACGAGTGTGTGAGTGCCAGTATATTATGTACAACGGCAATAAGCAGTAAGCAGCAGTAAGCAGCAGCAGCAGCAGCAACAACAGCCCGCTTTGTTGTTGTCCAGTGATAAGCGAATATAATATAACGCAAATATAATACAAATTCAACGTGAAAAGAAATCTCGAAGCAACGGCACAGTAACAACAACTCGGCGACAAATGGAAATAATAAAGTAAAATGATGGAAAGCCTGGGGAGAAGAGAGGCGAGATAGAGAGATCGAAATCGTAATGTGTAAGCGGGACCAAACACACTGAAGAGAGAGGGAGAGAGGAAAAAACAAGAAACACAGCGTCGCGTCGCAGCGAAGATTAAATAAATTTACAAGTGTGTTTTGTGTTTGACCAGCTTTCGTGTGGTTTTTGTTTTTGTTCTTGCGGTGGGAGAATAACAACAACAGCACGCATTTTACATGTTCCCGCTGCGTTGGTGTTGGCTCGCGTGTGCATGTGTGGGTGTATGTTTCCAACTATTTCCAGTGGTGGGCGCGTGACACACTTGCTCGACTAATGCCATTACAGCCAGGTTGTTTCCATAAGACAGTGCGTGAGTCACGTAGCCACCACCTCAGGCGGGTCGTGAGATGCGGAAGCTAAAAACATATTCATGAATGGCAATTATGTGCTCTGCGCTGCGGCAAGTTTTACCTTCGATACCAAGAGCCTGTGGAAAAAACAAAACTGCGCGTACGATTTTCCACTTTGTGGAAGTCGTGACGTTTTTCCACGCATAGCGTGTGTGTGTGTGTGTGTGTGCGTACGTCATGGCAACTCCGGTAAAACGCAAATAAGGCAGCAAAAAAGCCAATTGCCGTTGAGTGGTCTAATTGGACACCTTGCGCATTACTTGTTTATACTATTTACCATTTGGCGACCCGTTATCAATTGCAGGTGCTTTCTCTTGTAAAAGCGGCTGGGCTTGTGTGTGAGTGCGACCTCGACGGGCTTTTTCTTTGCTTTTGTTTTGTCCTCACACATATGAAAAACACTGAGATAAAGAAAATTTTCTTTGATACTTTGGTGATTAAAAAAATTAAATAATAAAATTTAAAATGCAATCAAAATTAAACGTTTAAAAAAATATGCAATCAAGGAAAAGCTCCAATCTTGATTATAGAAAACGGATTTTATTTATATATATTTTGTCTTAAATTTCGTAATTTCTTCCCGTGTATTTAATTGTAAAATTTCCTGCCGTTTACTTCACTTTTCCTGTGAAATTCCTTGACTCCTTGAAACCTTAAAACACACACACTGGCCCGCACACCCACAAGCTGTTGCTGCGTTGTTGCCCCTTCTCGCTCACGCACACAGGCATGCAAATACTGGCGCTGATAGCCCGTTCTCCCTCTAGCCTTCGGCAATCGATGGGGGCGACTGGCGACGACGACTGTCTCTCGCATGTTTGCTTTGGCTCTATCTCCCACCCTCCCACTCTGCGGTACCCCCTTCTTGGCCGTCTGCTTTGCTGTCTGGCTTTGGCTGCTGTGTAAGTCCAAGTTCTCTAGCCTTTGTTGTTGTTACTGTTTTCGGTTTTCTGTTCTCCGCCTTTTCTGTTGTCTGTTTTCGCCCTCTTTCCTCTTTTCTTCGCCTTCGGTTTGTTGCCTCATTTATTTTACTTGTTGTTTCTTTTTGGCATTTCGTTGCTGTTGTCTTTATGTTTTTTAATCATTTTCGCTTCTCTGATTTGGTAAAAAATTAAGCGCTCTATTGCTGGTGGTTATCAGCAAAAGTACGGGCCGTTACGAAGAACTATACTATCCATAAGACAAGTTCCCAAGAGGTTCCCCATTCCCAAGTGGATTTTTCTGTTCTTCGATAAAAATTGAGGTTCAGAATTATAGAATTATATTTTATATCTTTAGGAAACAAAAAACGCTTAAAAGGATAACACAGTTTTCACATATTTCCTTCGAACAGCTAATTAGTTTCGAGTGCATGAGGTGACACCCACAGGATTTTGAGCGGAAGCGGTACCTTTAACCCGGTGACGTATTTTGCATCCCACTTTTTACTCTCCTCTCGCTTAGGCTCTCTCTCTCTCTCTCTCTTTTTGTGTCACTCCCTCTCTCTCCCGCATGTGCGCTGGAAGCTGGAAGTGACGTAGCAGCCTCTCGCGCGGCGGCAGCTCCAGTTTGCTTCCAGTTTGGAAGTTCATTCAGCTTTGACTTTTGACTCCGTGCACTTCGTTCTACAGCTCTCCGGCAGGTTCTCTGCTTCTCCTCCGGCTTGCGGTATGTCTTATCAACCGTTTATCCAGTAGTTTGCCCACCGCCCACTTCTATTGCCTGACTGGATTAACAACTGTTTTGTGTCTGTGAATGATTAATGCAAATAAACAAAGGAAAAGCTATCAAAAAAACCTTTTAGAAATGTGAAAATGTGCGAGGCAGAGGCAATGGAAAGGGAGAGGTACCGTTTGCATTGTTGTCCAGCTGCCGCTGCTCTTTTCGCACCCGCGAAATATCACGCGAAGCTGGAAGAAGAGGAGCAAGACGAAATGGAGAACTTGGGGGAAAACAATTTGTTTATATTATGTGAATGTGCGAGTGTTCTTGTTGTTTTTGTTGTTAAGTTAATGTTTGATCATCATCGTCGCCGCCTGCTTCCTCTTCTTCGCACAAACGCACACACAGCCTCTGCTCTAAATTGATTTCAATGAGCTTTTTTGACGATTGCCCCCCTCTCTCTTTTATGGTGTCTCTCAGCGTGCGAGCGAGTCTCCTCCCTTCGAATTCCCCTCTCTCTGCCTGCCTGGCAATTATGTGCGAATGTGTGGCTGTAGATGTGCAAGTGCCCGGTTTTCATATGACCTTGATGCTGTACATTAACCCATTGAGAGCCCCCTATATCTCTATCTCCCTATCTCTCTCTCTTTCTCTGTGTACCACTCTCTTGCTCTTTGCCGATCAGCTTACAAAGCATAAAAACCCTGTTTTCTTCTTCTTAGTCTTCTTGGTCTTACCTTGCTTCGTTTTCTTTAACTTTAGTTTACTGTTTACACTGCCCGGCAAAGCTTGAGAAAATTACAAATTAACAACAGTTATAAGGGATTTTCTATCAGCTGTTAGAAGCCTTCATGGTAAAGAGAAATATGTTTTATCAACCGTGATTAATGTTGGAAAAATATTTCATGTCTTTTCTTGGAGTTTTCTGCCCGAATAGATAACACGGTCAGAGTGGTTTTATTGTTTTTACTTTATTTTTATTTTTTTTTTTTTTTGCTATCTTTGGTGTTTGTTTTGCTCTTTAACCCACACACACACACACGCGCCACGCCCACCCTTGATAAAGAAAAAAAACCAAGGTCAACGAATAGGAAAATACTTGCTTTCATATAATAATTTTCCTCTTTTTCCTTCAAGAAGGTGACCGACGGTGATAAGAGTGCAAAATCGAAATGTAAAAAGCATTTTTTGGCCAAACAAAGAACATTTATAAATCGAACTTAAAAGTGTCGTAAAAAATCCAGAAAACGTATATCAAGTTCCCCGGAAGTGCCGTTTCCTCTGCAACAAAAATAAAAGAGTGAAGTGCGAATCGGAGCTACCAGGTGGGCATGGCCCACTGCCCGCCACCGAGAATCCGCCGGAGCGTCCGAACGAGAAGCTGCCATTGACCTCTTAATCGAATCAAGTGCAATATTATTTAGTTGAAACCATAAGGAGGAATCACCATCGCGTCTCAGTGTTGCTGGCGGCGGCTCTCCGTACACCAATCTCCCGAATCCCGCATCCCGAAGACCCAACCCAGTCGCCGTGTCCGTCTTCGCCTCCGCCTCCGGTTTTTAGTCTCGCCGCCAGCAATTGAAATCGCGCACAAACTCCGCGACAAAAGAAGATGCATTTTAAGTGAATTTCCTGTGCGCCGAAGCCAATTACGCCGCTGAAATCCAATCCCATCCAGCAATCCCGTCGTGAATCCCCTCCCAAAAAAATCCATCTGCGATGGCCACCACACCAACGGCTGGACCACCAGCAGCCTCAGCAGCGCCACCGACCTCAACGCCCCAAAACTACAAGGTGCCATCGACCAGCAAGATATCCGTGGATAAGCTCCTGCGCGTCGGATACTATGAGCTGGAGAAGACCATCGGCAAGGGCAACTTTGCCGTGGTCAAGCTGGCCACGAATATTGTGACCAAGACAAAGGTGAGTACTTTACAAATATCATAAGCATCAAGGAATCCTAAGTCCGAGTTTCGATCCCCTCAATTAACGATTTGTTAACTAGTTAGTCATAACTGACTAAGCGCGTATTTGTCTTAACAATTGACATCCGGCGGTTAAAAGATCGATTATATATGCATTATCCCAATATATGTACAAAAACAGTCGAAAAGGGGGGAAGATTTCAATATATTTGAAGACTATAATTAGTAGTTATCGATTTTAATTTAAAAATATTATAGAAAATTAAAATATTACCATCTTATAATTAAATATTTATCAAAAAGCAGACTAGAAAGTAAATTAAAATATGGTTAAAGCTCCAATAAGTTGAGAATTATAAGTACAAGGCCCTGAAAGTGTGTAGCTCAAAGCAATTGGGAATTATAGAGACCAAGTAAGGTTAGCTTATGGATTTGGGTTAAACAGTTTGCAGAGCTTGAGCCTCACCTAGAAAAGAAAACACTTTTGACACTCCAACTTACCTTGACCTTAAAGAAAACCACTTAAACCACTTGGGATTCATAAAGAACAAGCAATGAAATTTAGGGTCCATGCTGAGAAAAAGGAAGAAAACAGGAAATCCATTCAAAGTGTGATGCTAGATCGCTGAGAGGCAGCCCCTTCATGCTCTGTGATGATTTTTCTGCGCATTTGAGTCGATCAAATTGATTTTAGTTGTTGTTCTTTGATGATTCTGTTTATTGCCGCGTAAATATGTGTACAATAATTATTTACACAACTTATTGACAATCGGGAGTTTCGTTTCGATTTCGGCATCGCGCGGCATCTTTCTGTTTCGGATTCGTCGGATTCGGTTGCTTGGCTTTTGTGTTTGCCTTCAATTGACAATGTCTGAGAGGGGGGAAAGGGGTATAGTCCGAAGACGACGAGTGTGTGTATATTCTGAGGTGGCAATCGACAGATGCTAATTGAATCGCATTTGTAAAGCGTTCCGAGAGTATATATGTAGGTATGTGCTTTAGGCATCTCCCCCGTGTGTGTGTGTGAACCTTTTGAGGAAGTAATCGAGTTTTGCCTTTTGTTTTTCGATGTCATTTGCATTTACAAATCGTTTTTTTTATATGTTTCTTTTCCCTTTGAGAATTTCCTGCTATAAAGTCAATTCCCCAGTTGATGAGCTGCTGAGTAACTCACAATTAGGGACATCTCACGCATTGTAGGTATTACTTGCAGCATTTTCAAGATTGAGTCACCTGCGGGGGACAGAGCTTTGTATCTTTTATCCGTGCCTGTAGATGGATGATGTGCTAACGCAACAGCAGCAGCAGCAGCAACAGCTGTGACACTTGATAATTGGGCTTGTCAAGAGAAATACTCGCAGCTACAATAAAAGCAATAAAAATGGGGAACTTTAATCAGTTAACGTAACGCAGAGAGCGAGGGAGGAGGAACAAATAAAGAAAGATTTGAGGCAGGCGGAGAGATATGGGAGAGAGGAATGCAAATTTGTAGAGTAAACCAATCGGAATGAATTTTTGCATAATTGACAACGTTGAGGAATCTGCGCTGAGCACGTGCCTCTGGCGGTGATATCGATCTTAGTAATTATCGCCGGATGCGACATGATTGAAATTACCAACAGTGTCGCACACGATTAACGAGGAAGCTGACCACCATTGGGGTCAATGTTCATTTGAGTTAATTTCTTTTTGGGATCATAATCTTTAGGGACTTGAAATCTCTCTATTATATATAAAAGTTTTCTGCCGCTCGAGCCGTGTAATCATAATAAGAGAGGGAGAGAGAGAGAGAGAAAGAGAGGTGAGCGAGCGAAGCGAACGTCCTGGAGCATCTCGTCACTTAAAAGAAAAGTATGGCCTAAAATTTGAATGGTCCTATGACACTATAGTATAGCTTTATTTGATTGCAGTACAGTTCGAACCCCCCACAAGAGCTGTCCATTCTCCAAAGTTCAAAGAAACGTTCAATGGAGATTGAGATTATCTTCTCAGATAGATTAGGAGCTCTAAAGTATTATGATCCAAAAACCCCTACTACTTTAATGAATCGAATTAGGTAGAGGTTTCGGTCACTGGATTAGTGATAAGCCGATCGCGCTTCCCTGTCGACTGTTTGCTGGCTGTAACGAAATAGAGTTTCCCCCGCCGATAAGGACACAGCTGTTCGCCAACTTCAAGGTCCAAACGGTGCTCACTTATCTTATTTTTTTGCATTGCCAATCTATATAGTACGTATGTATATATGTATGTTAGTGTGTTTGGGAATTATGTACTTGCCTTAGAGCCCCGCGGCTTATCTCTCAAGCGCATTTGCCAATAATTTACTATTATCAATGGAAAATGGCAAAAGTTCACTTGTTCCCTAGGTACATAACACATACAAGCGGCCGAGTAAATAAATTGAATTATGATTATTTGTATAAACCGAAGCAACCGCGAAAAAAACAAACGATAAGAAGCCATGGCGATATGAGAACTTCCAGGGAAGAAATCCAACCATAACCTAGTTTAAATGAGAGTTTCGCCTGCTGAAAAATCTGTGAAACAATGGGGGGCATTTATCATTTATTATAATGAAACAAATAAAACATCTGATCAATTGTGTCGTCTTCGCTCCTTAAATTTCGCCGGCATGTGTGCCGAGCATGTCAAAATTTTAATTGTTTACTTTCTTTGTTTGGAGTTCTACGCTCTCTTGATCGCTTTCACGTGCCGTTTCAAATTCAATTTTAGTTTACTTAATTTTTGTTTCGCTCTTTTCCTCCTCGTTTTTTGTTTTGTGTGCGGAATGTGTTTGCACTCAATTGGCAAGTTTTAGTTTAATTGAATTTTTCGCTGTTGCCTTGGCAACTGTTTTAATGCTCCAATTGATGCAATTAAGCATCAGCAGCCGTAGTCATGCAGCGCAGCCACTTGATATCCCCACTCTTGCATTTCACATGCAGAAAAACCATGATGTAAAGGACTACATTTTGAAATTTGTATAAATTTCTTGGTGATCCTGAAAAGAAACATTTAATTTGTATTCTTTTTATAAAGAAAATGACTTAAAATTTGCTAGTTTCTTTCCCTATAACTTTCTTTAAGTCTCTTTTCATTCTTCAATAATTTAACCAATATTATTTTGGGAAGATAACAGTTATTTTCTTAGATTTTTCATAGTAGAAATGCCTGAAGGTCCAAATTCTGCTATTTTCTTCCCGTGCAGCCCTGCGCTTCCGTCTGTCCCTCTCCCCCTTGGCGCTTATCAGCCCCTCTCACTCACGCATTCGTTGATTGATCTTTCGCTATGAGCAAATATTTAAGCTGCCGTCTGAGCGTTGAGCGTTGAGCGGCGGTGAGCGTTGCCTTTTGGCCAGCAGACCGAAAACATGTTTGAACATCTAACACGCGTCAGACCGAGTCCGCGGGGCTGAAAGGGAGAGAGAGTGAGAGAGAGAGAGTGCGAGCGGGATAGATGGATGAAATCGTTTAACAATTTTTATTTACCTTTTCATTAACAATTTCGCGGCTTTTTGCTTCTCGTTTTTTGTTATGTCTGCGGTTTTTTTTTAAATAATTTTCGTGAGTGTGTTTACAAAACCCAAAAAATCATGCGCACTAAATCTTCCATCTCTTTTTTTGTCAACTATTTACTATTTTGCTGTTGTTGTTTCTATGTCTGGCAGCGATAGTAATAAAAGTATGTTGACGCTCTCTTCCTCTTGCTGCAACCTCGAAATATTTTCGTTTTGATAAGAGCAAATGTGTGTTATCAAGCGGTATTCTTCTGCTTCTGTTTCTTCTCTAGCGAAAAAAAAAGCAAATTCGCAAATCAGTCACGTGCGCCACCTGCCCTCTCTCTTTCACTCCCACACAAGCCATGGAAGGGGGAGCGGGAGCAAGGGAGAAGCCCCACAGCACGCGCCAACTTTATGCTCCCTGCATACGCCGCGCTCTGCACTCTCCACTCGAAGCTTTTGTTTTCGATTTCGGTTTGCAGGCGATAGCAAAATAAATAAAAAAAGCAACATAAACTCTAGTCTTTCCTCCACCACAAACAGGGGGACATTCTTATGGCGAACACTTTACCCTTTGGGTCCTTGAACCTCGTTAAATTGAATCCTTTTTACGCAAAAGGAAAAGATCGCTCGCTCCTGTAAAAGCTCATAAAGTAAACATTTAAAAAATCACTTCCACAATATTAGAGCTTTAATTTATTCGAAATACAATTTCCGGATGGAAATTTAAAGTAAAATAAGAAATAAAGAATAAGTAAAATTCCATAAAATGTCCATCTATTTGGGACGTTGTGCTTAGCTGATAAAAATATCAATAAAATATCTTATATCCATGACATTTTCTTAGTTTTTCATTATTTACCATTTACACCTTCTTCAACTAAATGAAAAACTAATTATATTTCCAAAATGTATAAATTAAAACCCCCTTTCGCCTTATCCTTGCCTCACTGTATTTCCTTAACCAAAAATTTCGCGTTGGCAGCCCATTGAAAATTGATTAACGCGCCAAACTTGTGATTAGCACTTGAGGTTTCGGTTGCTTTGGACGGATTTTCCCTGTCTGCCAAGGGGTAGTGATTAGAGGTTTAAGTTGCTGCCACCACAACCACTTTTAGCCCGATTTCCATTGGCAATTAAGTAGGCCATGGCATGGAAACTGTGTAATTGTAGTAATCGATTTTCCATTTCCACTGGAACTTGCCAGGCAGTCGTCGGCAGTGGGAAAATTTTAAAATCCAGCCAGCGCCAAATAGAGTTTACTGACCCCGAAAAAAGAAAAACAAAAGCCAGAGAGAGCGCAGAAATTGCAGCAGCCAAAAGGAGAGGTGAAAGCGAAGGAGGTCGCGCACACATATCGATTAAACACGCGGAGAAAGGGGGCGGCAGTCGGCTACCTGGGGGGTGCCTGGGTGGTAGTTACCTGAGGGGGCGCGCTGCGCTGGCAACACGTTTGATTACCGCGTGTAAATAACAACAACACGAACACTGCAAAAGTTGCAAGGACTCGCCATCGCCGTCCTCGTAGCCGTTGTGCAACAATCACATGCCACAGAAGCTCCATGGAAAGTGCCATTAAGTCCCAGGAACTGCTGGAGCCGCAGCAGCCGGCTCCCTCGAAAGCCAAGCCCCCAGAGAAGCCCATTCGCAAGCGAAACCAAGTCAAAATCACGCCGCATGTTCAAACGAGGACCCCGAAACCCACGCCCACGGCCATTCTCTGTGAACTAACGCGCCTGAAGGCTCAGCAAAAGTATCTCGAATGCAATCAAGTCAAGCTGAATCCCAACAATTTCATACTCGACGATGAGGAGGACAACAAGGTCGTGGCATCCAAGTCGGAGGATGAATCCGATGTCCCAGCCGAGCATCCACAAAGTGGCAAAAATCAAAGACCCACCAGCTCATCCACCGCTGCCCTGATAAGTCTGATCAACGAAATTGAAAAGGAGAAGCTGGACTTGAACGAAAAGTTTCAGGAATATCGCTCTGAAAAAAGGGGAGAGCTGCAGGACATGTGGCACTATGTGGCCGCCATCAAAGAGGATGTCTTCCGGCCAGAGCGTCTCAGTCAGTATACGGTTAATGCCCTAAGACAACGAATCATTGGCGTCAATAGCCAACTGGAGAGACTAACGGCTAAGAACTCGAAGGAACTGGAAACTTTGAAGGAGGAGTACGAGAAATTGGAGAGGGAAAATAATGTTATATGGAAGGGTAATATATAAGGAGAATTTGGAAGGTTCTTGGGATTATAGAGAACTTATTAATAATAACATACTCCAAGTAAAACAATAAATATTTATATAATGTGTATATATTAATCATAATTGTGTATTCTGATTAAATACTTAACTTTAAACCTAACTTACTGCTTTCTTTGCACTTGAATTCCCAAGTCCATTAGTACAAAGCTTAAATGCAGGCGTAAGTCAGCATCTATTTATGAGAAGAGGATTCTTTCCTCTAAAACAATCATTGTTTATTACTTTCTTTATGAAGCTAATATTATTACTACATAAAGTGTAGAAATCGTTGCATAGAGTCAGTCTAAAATTAGTTCTTAAAACTAATATAAATTACAAAGCAAAGAAAATAAAGAAAGTACCCTCTACGCAAAAGACATTAATATTCCGATGAATTACGATTCACTGACAGAAATTGCTAAAAATTCTTGGCATTCCTTCGCTTTCCGCTTTCCCCCCGCTCGACACTTTTGTAATCAAGACAACATTTGAGACCTTGCCTTGAGTTTTCCCCTTTAAATCAATAGGACCTTTTGATACGATTTTTCGTTGTTGCTTTTTTCGTTGCCTTTGGCTGAAGGATTCCTTGGGCGACATTGGTATTTTCGTTGCTGCGCCTGGCGACTGGTGACTGGTGACTGTTATAGTTGTTGTGTATTTCTGGTTGCGATTATTTTGAAATGTCTCATTTGCGAAGGCTCGATGTTCATCGTGACCAGACCGGGGAAAGGTCAAACGGCACGTGGCAATGGCATTTTGTGGCTCCTGTCGCCTGCCCCCTTAATTTCGTAGTATTGTTCGTAGTACGAGTAAGCCTGAAGTTCACAGCCCGCGCTCACGTGGCAGTGGCGCCGCTGTTCTAGGGCGTAATATCAGTGCAGAATCAGCTTTTGTTTCACATGCAATTATGTAAAAGTGTCAAGCCCATCTGTGTGTGTTTCTTTATTATAAACAAATAGTTTGCACACTTGATTACTTGTCTCAAGTTCAAAGTCTCTCGAATTTACATTGCTTTCAGATTTATTTGCGAGTATTTTTGATTGTCGCCAATCTTGCGATTCGAAAAGAAAGAATATTGGCTAAAAGGAAGCATATATCACGCGAGTGAATACTAAGGAAGCAGATACAACAGAACTCTCGGGGTATTTAGCCCAAAACAATAAGAATTATAAAAGAAAACCGGTGGCGATGACGATGATGATGATGATGATGATGACGCCTTGGCTCATTGTCATTCAGCGGGAGCAGAGAGCGAGAGCCAGTGTGCTTGTACTTGTGTTAATTATTTAACATTGTGTTAAATTTTTTAAATGTTTTTGCGAATACACAAAAGCAAATAAACAGTCGGCGACCGAAAGTCGTGAGCGAAGAATGTTTTTGTCTCGTCTCCCTTGCGACGACGCCCCCGAGAGTCTGCTCCGCTCTCCTTTGGTAATGTCGCGCTGCCTCCTCCTCCGCCTCTTGCCCCACCGGAACCCTCTGCCGTATCCGCAGCGTGGAGATCCCAAGATCCGAACACGCGCTCCATGTATGGCGCTGTCATCGTGTGTTTTTTCGCACTGATCTCGTTGTTCTCGGTGTGCTGCTGCCGCCGCAGACTGGGCGCCACCTAGTCACCCACCTGAACCCAGACAGCCCTGGCAACAGCACAGTGGCAGCAGTGGGAGGAGCGTGGAATGTATTTAGTTTTCAGTTCTATATTCTGGGGTTTAATTGAATTTTAAATAATTACCTACCGCCTTGTTTAAGTTCTATTGAAGTAATGGAAATCCTCATTGGTTTTCAATTGCATCCATTAGATGCGTGTCTGAATTTTGAATTAAATTGCTTTCCCGAAAAGGTCAAAGGATTTAATTTATTATTATACCATGATATAATACCTTAATAGCTCGTTGAAAGAGCATTTCTTTAGCATTTTCACATGAAATAAATAAATAAGATAGGTATAATAACAAAGTAACTTAACAAATATTGAATATTATTTAACCATCAATGGTACATATTTTGCTCCACTGTTACATTTTAGCACAAACCCACACGGCCCGCGGTTCGACTCTCTTCTCGCCTTTGTCTTGATTTCTCCCAAATCTCAGCTGCTCATTTCTCCCACTCACATTCCCCTCTCCTCCTCTCCCGCCTCATTGGCCAAACGTTCGTTCACCTGGCAAATACCAAACAAACCCAACAGCCGGGACAACAAACAAATGACATGAGCTTTGGCTTGATTAACTAAATGGGCATCCTCCCTGATTGCTCTCCTCGTTGCAGGTGGCCATCAAGATTATAGACAAGACATGTCTGAACGAGGAGTACCTGAGCAAGACCTTCCGCGAGATCTCGATCCTCAAGTCCCTGCGCCATCCGCACATAACGCGGCTCTACGAGGTGATGGAGTCGCAGTCGATGATCTACCTGGTGACTGAGTATGCGCCGAATGGAGAGATCTTCGACCATTTGGTGGCCAACGGCAGGATGAAGGAGCCGGAGGCGGCGAGGGTCTTTACCCAGCTCGTGTCCGCCGTTCACTATTGTCACCTGCGCGGGGTGGTGCATCGCGATCTCAAGGCTGAGAATGTTCTGCTTGACAAGGATATGAACATTAAGGTAAAGGGATTATTTGTTAATAATTGATAGGTTATATTAATTAGATATTGTGCTTTTTACTATCCACAGCTAGCTGACTTTGGTTTTAGCAATCACTACGAGGAGGGCGCCACTCTGAGGACTTGGTGCGGCTCCCCGCCATATGCTGCTCCCGAGGTGTTTCAGGGCCTGGAGTACGACGGACCCAAGTCGGATATCTGGAGTCTGGGCGTCGTTCTCTATGCCTTGGTCTGCGGGGCTTTGCCCTTCGATGGAAAGACCATTCTGGAGCTGAAAAGTCGCGTGGTGTTGGGCAAATTCCGGATTCCCTTCTTCATGTCGCAGGGTAAGTCTGAGGAAAGGAATCGTAACTGGAACCTGGAATTAATATCCAACTTAAACCCCTCAGAATGCGAGCAGCTGATCCGCAACATGTTGGTCGTGGAGCCAGATCGGCGCTACACCATCAAGCAGATCATCAAGCATCGTTGGCTCAGCGAATGGCAAGCGGAGCTGCAGGAGGAGGAACGCTATGAGGCTTTGTCCTGCACCGGAAACTTGTCCAAATCGGCTTCCGCCTCCTCACTGGGCAGCAGCAATGCCCCGGACTCCCCGCCGCAGCTGGACTCGGTGGTGATGACGCACATGCTGCAGCTGCCCGGGCTGACCGCCGATATGATTGCCCAATCGGTGCACGAGCAGCGGTTCGACAACATCTATGCCATCTACAACCTGCTGCAGGACAAGCTGCTGCAGCGACGACGCGACAACCAAAGACTGCAGCACCACGCCAGCCTGGTCTACTCCCGGTCCCGCAAGACGAGCATAACGACGGGCGTGGTGGATCGCTCGGAGCCCGTCAAGCAGGAATCTCTGGACCGCCTGAGTCCGCTGAGCAGCGCGACCAATGCGTCCAGCACGGCGTTGGGCTTTGGCTGGTCCGACGTGGCCGTGGATCTGGAGAAGTACGGCGACTTCGAGCTCGAATGTCTGGCACGATCCAATGAGGTGAATATTGTTTACCTTTATTAACTTTTAGTTGTTTAATTTCCTCCTATTTACAGCCTCCTGTCAATCCGCAACACTTGAGCGCTCAAGCGGGCGGCGGCGTCAATGGAGCGAACACACGACGCCACACAGTGGGACCCGGGGATGTGGCCCACGAACAGGCCTTGGCCAATCCCCATGTGCCGCCCATTGACTTCAAGTGCCCGCCGCAGTGCAGCGATCCTGCGCAGCCCTCGACGGTGCCCTATTACCCCATGAATCTGCCCATGCTGCAGAACCAGCCGCTGCACAATCTCACCATCAAGGATCAGCATCTGCTCAAGCCGCCGGTGGTCATGGGAGCCAGTAAGTACTTTGCAGAGGATTTTCTTCTGTTTAAATGCTAAGCCTTGCTGGATATTCTCCGCATTTCAGGCTCCTTTGGACGACGTGCCTCGGATGGCGGCGCCAATCTGCACATCTATTATCCCGCCACGGGCACTGTGGGCGGACCAGCTCAGGGCCAGCAAATGGACACCGCTGGCTACTACATCAACCCCAACTGCGGCACAGATCCCTCAGCGGTCCAAGAGCTGTCACCGCTCAGTGAGCAGGCAGCGGCTCAGATGCACTGCTGTCAGGAGAACGACAGCGGGGAGTGCAACGAGGAGCTGCAAAGGTTCGCAATATTTTGTTGAGTTATATTCCTGGTTAATAATTCCTTGATTTCCCTGTAGTTACATGCAAAAGCGTGGCCTGGGCAAGCGTCATACTGTGGGCTGTACGGAAGATCTGTCGGTGACGCATGGTCCGGGCCCGGGCTCGCAATCCCAGGCGCCAACTACCTCCAGCAACATGCGGCAGCGAAGAACGGGTCTGCTCACTGTCACCGAAAGGCCGCCAGGTGCGTAAATATTCATATTTCTAATATATTATTATATCTGATAGTTTTAAGTGATTTTGGAAATATTTATTCAAGCTTAGAAGCTTAGATTAAAGACGAAAAATATTATATTCATACTGTAAAAATGTTAAAATCGATTTTGTTGATAATTTCTATATTTAATATCAAAATGTTCAATATTTTCGATATGATATTGAACGCAATATTTTCGTATATATATTAAATCGGATTTTTCCTTATTTTTAGTAAGCTTATTATTATCTTTAAAATGCTTCCTCAATCGATATTTAAAGCCCGGCTTTTGACAACATTTTTAATCAGCAATAAAACGCCTTTATTAATTGAAATATTCTTTCTTTAATACCTCAATAATTTACTGATTTAATTGTATATTATTTTATTGTTTTTATTCTAATTTGTATATTAATTTGATGTGTTTTGTTTTGCTTTTTCCCTTTTCTTTTTATGTAAAACCCTTTTTTGGTTTATTGCAATTCGATAATTTGGCATCGCCCGCTACTGCACAACGACTGACCACCTGCTACCGCTATCGCTCCCGAAATTCTCGCTGCTTGAATCCCCTCGCACAGTGATTCCCCCCGAACTTATTCGCGAGGTTGAGTCTCGCATGAACCGTGATTACTTGCCGCCAACCCTGAAATCTCTCAGCCAATCGCCACCGAATGGCACATATCCTCCGGTGGGTGTGGGGCCCATGGGCATGGGCAAGGGCTTGTCGCCGCCCCACTCGCTGCCTCTGGTCGCAGCTGCGGGCGCGGGCTCCTCTGTGCCACTGGTGGCGTCCAATAATCGGCGCATTCATCGGGTTGTCCACTCCAAGTTGCCCACCGTCCAGGAGGGTGGTAAGTCTCGAGTTCTGGTTAAGGTCTTCGCATTGGAATGGGAGTTGTGAATCACAACTTGTAATTTAAGAGTTGGGAGATATTTAACATGCGGTTAACCACTAACATTAATACGAGTTTGACAATTGTCAATAAGCTTTGCTTTTCTTAAGGAAAACCTTAGAAAATTATAATATATTATGCAGAAAAATATATTATATCCTCCGATTAATTTTAAAGTGAACGTTAAACTTAGAAAAAGGTAAA
This sequence comes from Drosophila tsacasi, assembly GCA_018904565.1. Classification (NCBI taxonomy): domain Eukaryota; kingdom Metazoa; phylum Arthropoda; class Insecta; order Diptera; family Drosophilidae; genus Drosophila; species Drosophila tsacasi. The sequence goes on along the minus strand of JAEIHY010008448.1, from coordinate 10,778 downwards.
CCTAAATTCTTGAAGCTTATCTTTATCAATATTTAAGAAAATATATTTAAATTCATACTTAGAAACGGGTTTCTAATCTTAAAAGTTATCGTTAAACTAGTAAATATTTTAACGTTTAGCCTTAACAGTAACCTTAATCGGAGAATAGAAATAAAACCAAACAAGAGGTTTATTTTATTACAAAGAGAATAACCTTTTACCAAAAACAGAGAATAACTTGTTACTAAAAACAGGGTTAATCACGAAAATAACCTTACAAAACAGCTAAAGTTAAACTAACAACAACCCTAATCCCCTGGTTAAGGTAACTGATAAATTTAGCTAAGTTTTCCCCTTTGGCTGTGTGTGTGTTTCAATTGGTTAACCATCTCCCTCCCTTTCCTCCCTCTCTCTACTCTTATTTCTCACCCCGGCTGCTTGCTTACGATTTAGCGACAATAGGACGTTATAGTCCCGTGCGTCGGGCGTCGGAGGGATCGAAGAGCCAGTTCCAAGGCCCGCTGCAGGAGTGCCAGTCCCTGCAGAAAGGTATTGCACAGAGAAACTTTTTGGTTGCACCCAGTCCGCCGCTTTTAGAAAATTCGATCAGTCTGCCAGGTGAGAAAACGAGAACGAGACCCAAATTAACGCCACAAGCTTTAGACTTCAGGGCTTCCGCGCTCCCTTAAAATGTGATTAATCCCATGACTTCCCTTCTCCCAACAGGCTCCCCCATACACGGCAAGCCGGGCATGGGCCTGCAGCTGACTCTGCGACGGGGCCACGACATTGAAGTTCCTCCGGAGGCCATCAAGAATCTAATGCCCGCCTTGGACCGCCTGGTCAAGGAGCAGCGCGTGAGCTTCGAAATAGCCAACAAGATAATCTCAACGCATGTGGTGCCCATGGAGCTGGCCCACCTGCTGGGCCTGGCGGCGCACGCCTCCAGTGCGGCGGCTGTCAGCGGCGGCCACCTGGACCAGAGCCACTTGCTGCACCATCATCAGCAGCAGCAGCAGCAGCAACAGCACATGCACAGCTTCAGCGTGTCGCCGTTGAGTATGCCACCGCAGGGCGGACCTCTGAATGCCTCGCTGGCCCTGTCCTCCGCCAAGCAGATGTTCGGCCAACCCATCTGCGGCTACCAGCAATATCAGCCGATGACTCTGGTCCTGCAGCAGCCGCAGCAGCACCACCAGCAGCTCCAGCAGCAGCAGCAGCTGGTGGGTCAGTTCAGCAGCATTAATCTGGGTGCCGCCAGCAACTCCAACTCGAGCAGTGGCTGCCAGTCGCCGGTGTACAACAGCAGCAGCTTCAGCGGCAGCTGCTCGCCCAATCCCTATTTGCCCGGCGGCGGCGGATCCTCGCCGCTCCATCAGATCACCAAAGGCCTTTCGGGCTTGAGCACAGGCTGCGCCGGCGGCTCCATCACCCGCGGCACTTCGGCGGCCTGCGAGGGAGCAGCTGCAGCCGCAGCGGCGGCTAATCAGCCCCTGGACTTGTCCATGGATGTTTGCGGGGGAGCGATGGAGCAGCAGCAGCCAACGGATTACACGGCCGCCAATTGGTTCATGCCCGCGGCTGCCTCATTTTACGACCTGAAACCATTGAATCTGTCGCCAGCGCAGCCCGTGAGAGTGGTGCCCACGCCCCCGGCCTCGCCGAACTTGTGCATCATCCAGGAGGAGAACGGGAATGGGCAGATGTGCCACACGATAAGCACTGGAACGCCCTATGCGGGATGCACGGGCGGCATAACGCCACAGATCTGTCTCACCGATGTCCAGGGCAGTGAGATCACCCTGGTGGCCTTGTCCTCGGACAACAGTCGCGATAGCGAGGATTCCCTGGAGCCGCACACGCCGGTTATGTCGCTGCAGGTGAGCCTTGACTGAACTAAACTAGCGCTACAGGATCTCAACTAACATATCCTCCCTTAGGGCCTCATTATCACCGAACCCAGCAGCGATATGCCTTCGATAACCCGGGGCATTGGGCGCAAGGCCAGCCTGGACTGTGAACCAGGCGGCGGCGGCGGAGGAGGAGGTGGAGTGGGCAGCCATTGTCCCGTGAATCCGGCACAAGCTCAGGCGCAAACCGAGGCGCAGTGCCGGCGGGGCAGCGACAAATCGCTGGGCTTCTCGGATGACTCGCTCAGCAACGACTCGAATAACCTGTCGCCCTGCCAGGAGCCCTCGGCCAGCTCCGGCTTCAAGTCGGATTCGCACTCGGAGATGGGCGACCACACGGAATGCGGCCACCTGACGCCCGACTCGATGTGCGACTCCCGGCGCATGTCCGACGAGATGTGCTACGAGGTTCCCCTGCCGCACGAGTGCTCCAATCTGGACTCCACGCGGATCCTGGAGATGGTCAAGCAGACCATTGACTCGACCATGCCGCCGAAGGGGTTTGTGCTGCACAAGGGCAGCATTAGCTCGGAGGACAGCGGGGCAGAGTCGCGCCACAGCAGTGCCTCCAATGCCTCCACCTCGAATCCCCTGGCCTGCGAAGCAGCCTCATCTCTGCTGGCCTACGGCGGCGAGCCCACGACCAATCTCAGCTTGGAGTATTCGGGCGGCCTGCAGATCGAGCTGCAGGTGTGCGAGGGACGCAGCCGCGACCACCACGGAGCGGCCAAGGGCATCAAGCTGCGGCGCATCTCGGGGGACCAGTTTGAGTACGGAAAGATATGCCAGCAGCTGATTAGCACCATAACCATGCAGCAGGTGGCGGGCTAGGGGGCGCCAGTCCCTGCCAGCCGAACTGCTACTAGCCGACGACTACACTCGCCTTGCCTAAACTCTGCGTAGCTGTGATTAAAGCCGATATGTACGATATGTATAGAGCCATCCTAGGAGTAGGAGTAGGAGGAGTTCAAGGATTTCCCCAGTCCCCGTTCCCCCATCTCCCCCCCGTTTGAGTAGCGTAATCAAAATTTTTTCAATATCAATTATAGACACTCTTTTTTGACCGATTTCTTAGCTAGCTTAATTCAAAAACGGAGCGGAACCTGTACATACAACGTGTAGAATTGTTGAAATAATCGCTAAAACCATATTAAATATATTAATTAACGATTCGCGCACAGGCCAACATATGTATAGTTTAGGCAAAGATAATATAATGCACAAAATGAGTAACGCCGGGTTCCAGGCTCTGTGCATGCGCGTTACTCATCTTAAGCCTTATATTATCCTTGGTTTAGGGAATGTGGCAGGCGATCAAGGGTAAGAGCAACTCGTAAAGAATACATTCCAGTAGCAGAAATTTTCATACAACGTTCGTTCTAGCCGTAGTTATCCATATTTAGGAGCTAGACTATATTAAATACTATACTACAATAATATAACTAATGTTATTTTCGACCTTTGTGCAATTCGTCAAGTGTTTATCATTAGTTTTCGTCAAAACTCAGTTCAAATGACTATACGTACATACGTTCTATATCCGGCTTGTGGGATATAGATAGGCGCCTAGGAAAGATTATATTGAATAATGTGTAGTTAGCATGCTCCGATTTAGTGTTAAGCTCTTTCCGATTCCGTTTTTTTAATGAGTGTAGTGCAAGTCTGTTCAGTTATATACACACGACCTACGGTTAGAGTTTATTCTACGGTTTAACACACACAACAAACATTGATAAATCTATTTTTTAATGAAAGACTGCTGTGATTTTAAATGTAATTAATTTAAACAAAGGCGAGACAAAAGAGGAGGAGGAGGAGTAAGAAAACCAACAAAACAAACTTGAAACCAATTAGTTATATCATTATATTAATAAATAATTCAACTTTATCTTAAATAAATTACCAATTCTCCAAAATATTACGAACAATGGGGTTTCATTTTTGCGTTTAAGGGGAAATTAAGGGTGAAATGTATAATTCATAAGGAGGAATGTTGGGAAAAATATGTTTTTGACAATAACTTGTCCCAAGATGTACATTATGTGCACTTTGTATATCCTTCCCTGCGGGGTATTATAATTTTAGTCAGAAGTTTGCAACGCAATGAAGGAGTCATTTCCGGCGCTATAAAGTATATATATTCTTGATCTGCATCACAAGCTGAATCTATCTAGCCATGTTTTGGCATGAACAAAATTTTATAATTTTTTCATAATTTTATAAGGGTAAAATTGTAAAAACTAAGGCTATTATGATCTTAGCCCGGAGCTTAAAAAAAGTGAGGGAGACATTTCCGACCCCATAAAGCATATATATTCTGGATCAGCATGAAAAGCAGAGTCGATCTAGCCGTGTCTGGTAGAATAAAAAAAAATTTTAATTTATTCCATATTTTTAAATGGTAAAATTGTTAAATTTGTAAAAAAAAATTGCAAAAAAATGAACTCTAAAATATATTTAAATTCAGTATGCAGTTTTATTAATCTTATAAAAACTAACTCAGAACAGTTTTCCGAATTAAAATTAATGTATTTTAAGCTTAGTTTTTATATTTTTAAGCTTTAATTTGCCACAAAATTATGGAGGGTAAATATTTAAACTTTAATACTCCTATCGGGGTATTATAATATCAGCCAGAAGCACAGAACACAGTGAAGGAGTCATTTCCGACCCCATAAATCATATATATTCTGATCAGCATGAAAAACAGAATATATCTAGCCATGATTTGAAGAAAACAAATTGTAATAAATTTTTTTCTAATTTTTAAGGGGTAACATCGTTAAAATTGTGAGAAATTAAAAACAAGATTTCATGCTTTATGATCTTAGTCAGAAGCTTAAAAAAAAGTGAAGGAGTCATTTCCGACCCTATAAATCATATATATTCTTGATCAGCATCGACAGCTGAGTCGATCTAGCCGTGTCTGGTAGAAAAAATTTTTTTTTTGTATTTTTTCGAAATTTGTAAGGGGTTAAATTATTAAAATGGTAAAAAAATATTGCCAAAAAATGAACTTGAAAATAATTGGAAATTCAGTACGCAGTTTTTTTGGCCTTATAAAAACTAACTCAAAACAGTTTTCCGAACTCAAATAAATGTATTTTTAGCTTAGTTATTATATTTTTAAGCTTTAATTTGCCCAAAATTATGGAGGATATTCATGCTGATCAAAAATATACATATTTGATTTATATGGTCGGAAATTACTATTTCACTGCCTTGCAGCTACTGACTGAAATTATGTTACCCTGCAAGGATATACCATTATTATTTAATAGGTGAAACTTTATAAATAATTTAATGTAAGACAGATTTTTGATATGTAATTTATTATAATTTTAATAAATAAAACAAAGTTTTAATATTAAAAAATCTCTGCTCCTACAATAATCAGGCCTGCCAACTTGCTCATAGACCATACTCTCCTTTGGTGTTTGCATCCAACTGCCATACGGTCACTCTAAGCCAAGGCAAAAATCAACAAACAAATTAATATTTTTGTTTTTAGGCGTTAATTAATTCGTTGAACATTTAATGCATTAATCAAACGACTTGCCAGCATGATTTGCCGCTTGTGCCTGAACAGTGTCAACGATGTGGACACTCTGCAGATCTTCGAGGGCCTGGGACTCTCCCTGAATGTGGCGACGGTGCTGTCCAAACATTTTTGGTTTGAGGTTTGCTTGTTTTATTCTCTTATTGATTCAGTTTAAATAATATTTGTATATTTAACAGCCCAAGAGCGATGATCCCATATCCAAGGTGATCTGTGTGAGGTGCTGGCAGCAAGTGAGCGACTTCCATGAGTTCTACGCGGCGGTGGAGAAGGCGCATCGGCTGCTTACCGAACGCTTCTCCTTGAAATCCAGCCAGGATCACGCAAAAGTCGAGGTGGAAGAGCAGCAGGAAGAGGAGGAGGAAGATCTGCTGGAGTTCCACGAGCAGCCGGAGGATGCAGAGCTGCCGGGCAGTGATTGCGAGAGTGGTTCCTTCAGCAACGAGCAGTTCCTCAGCGAGGTCATGCTCCAGCAAGCGAATTCCAAGGACTTTAAGCCCTTGGAACTTGAGTTCACCAGAGAACCGAAGGTCTTAGAACTTAAGGAGGCAGAGGAGGAGGCGGCGCCTGCACCAAGCGTTGCCCAAGAAGAACGGCGGGAAACCCGCTCCACCACCAAGAACAAATCCCTGCCGACAGCAGAGCAGCCACAGTCTCAGCCTCCCCCCAAGACAGGCAAGCCCACCGCCAAGCCGCGGGCTAAGAGAGGCAACGCCTGCAAGACCACCACCAGCAAGCGCTATGCCAACTATAAGCAGTGCATGCTGGACATCGACGCCAAGATCTCCGCCCACATGCGTCTCACCTGCGACGTGTGCCACGAGGGCCAGGAGACCTTCCTGCTCCTCTGCAAGCACATGATGCAGGCCCACCACCGCAAGGGCTATGCCATCTGCTGCAACAAGAAGTTCTACAAGCGATCCTTCCTCACCGACCACATTGACCGCCACGCCGATCCCGAGAAGTTCAAGTGAGTCCGGTAAAGTGGAGGCCAAACTCACAGAGAAGTTGCAAATGAGAGAGTTCCCTGCTAATACGACTTGTTGTTCCCTCGACAGATGCACGCAGTGCGACAAGCGCTTTGCGGACAAGCAGTGCCTGCGGAATCACGAGCTGCTGAAGCACAAGCCGGAGGAGGAGAAGACCTTCATGTGCGAGCAGTGCCCCAAGAGGTACACGAAGCAGTATCTGCTGGAGCAGCACCGGGTTATTCACAAGGAGCGCAATGTGGTGTGCGACATCTGCGAGAGGAGGTGGGTTTCTATATTCTTATACATTCTTGTGTATATTCTTATGACTTTCCAACAGATTCCCCAACCAGTCGCTGCTCTGCACGCATGTCAAGATGGTCCACGGCAACTATGGCACCATGTGCGACATCTGCGCCCAGGTGATACGCGGCCGGGCGGCTTTCCAGCGCCACCAGCTGGAGCACGCCGGGGTGACGGAGCCCAGGGTGCAGTGCGACATCTGCGGATCGTGGCACAAGAACAAGCACAGCCTGAAGAAGCACGTGCGCCGGCACAATGGCACCGCCGCCACCTGTGATCTTTGCGGCAAGGTTTCGCCGAACAGAAGCGCCATGCTGAGCCATCAGCGCTATGTCCACCGCACGGACAGGAAGCACGAGTGCAGTGTGTGCCAGAAGGCCTTCAAGAAGGCCATCACGCTGAAGGAGCACATGACGATGCACACTGGCGAGGTGCTCTACAAGTGTCCGCACTGCCCCAAGACCTTCAACTCGAATGCGAACCAGCATACGCATCGCAGGAAGTGCCACCCCAAGGAGTTTGAGGAGGCGCGGAAGGCGCGCACAGAGAAACGAAGGGCCATTGAGGAGGAGGCCACCACCACCCACATACTGACCATATCAACGGATGGCGACGAGGGATCCCACAGGATATTGCTGAGCAACAGCGATGAGGATCTCAAGGCGGAGACCATCGAGTTCACCTTGTGTCTTAGTCCCCAAGCAGCAGACTGAGAGTCAAACAACAAATCTGGACGCGACTCTCGAGGAGCAAACTGTATTTAAAGCTCTGCGGTAAGAAGAAAACCGAGTTTAATTCATTTAAAGTGGAACTCAGAGCCCTTTTATTCATAAGATCCTTAGGCTAGCAGCGATTAACAGAAATAGACGGAGATTTTCAAGTGGAATGTTGTGCTCAGTGTGTTTTCTTCTGGGAAATCCTCAATACTAACCCCTTTCGCAGATAATTTCCACGGCATTCGGTTCCATTAGAACGGACTCCAGGCAGCGTTGCACCGCCGAGCCCAGGATTTCGTCCAAGAGGAAGTTTACCAGGCTGTAAAAGGGTTTCAGTTTCAGTTTTAGAGGTGATCATTGTGATCTTTGTCTTGGGAAAAACTCACTTTTCATCGCTCACAAAGCGCCACAAATTCATCTGCAGATAGTGGGCATCCACCTGGATCTGTTGTAGGCCATATTTGCTGAAAGTCCTCAGTCTCACGCACTCCAGCAGGGTCTGCAAGGTTAAATTCTTCATTATATTATAATTAATCATAACAAACCTCACCTTGAGGCCTATTTTAATGATGCCCATTACGATGGAGGACTTGGTGAACTCCACCGAGGTGAAGATCTCCACTCGCTCCGAGAACAAGCGGTGTATGTTGGACACGTAGCTGGACTCCAGCTGCGAGGGCGTGTAGTTGGACCAGTTGGAGCGATACTGCGGCTTGGAGGCGGAGGCAAAGTTGCTGAAGTAAGTCTTGCGGCTGGAATCGCTGCTGGCTGTGGTGCGGAAACCCGAAGCTGCGTTGGCAGTGGCCTCGTAGAGACTGGCCACCACGGTCTCAATGCTGCCGAGCTCCTCCACCACGCGCTTCATCACCGCTCGCACGGATCTGGGCTCGAGGCAGTTGAGCCAGTCTCTGGTCTCCACGCTCTTGCGCAGCATTTGGGAGATATTGGTGCCCTGCAGGCGGACATAGGCGTCGAGGAGCGCCTGGGCCGTCTCCCGCATCTCGGCACAGATCTCGGTTTCATGCGTTAGGGTGGCGCTGTTCTCCGAATCGATTTCGTAGAGATCGTCCACGAGAGCAATCTGTGAATCAAAGGATTACCTAATAGGTTTCCTTTTCTATTATAAAATGCTGCTTACTAGTATGTGTACCCCCTGCTGCTCCAACTCCAGGCAGGTCTTGGAGAGCACCAGCAGCAGGTTGGGCGGACTGGAGCTGGAGGCATCCCCAAAGCCGCACATCACCTTGGCTATGTGACGCAGGAAGCCAATAAGCAGATTCTCCCGTATTCCCTCCACGCACAGCGCTCCCTTGTGCTCGGCCTTGATGTTGAAGGACCAATCGGTGCGCAGGAAGATGAGCAGATCCTGCAGCACGCCCTTGATCTTCTCCACCATGGCCACGTACAGATTGCTGATCAAATCGCTGAGGTTCAGCCCCGTGGCGGCGTCACTCTTGGCGGAAACCAGCGAGAGACGCACTGCACTCAAGCTGTCAGCAAAGTGATCCTTGAGGTTCTTTGCATGGGCATCGCAGAGCTGATGGGCAGCTCCTATGATGATGGACACCGTGTTGCGTTGCACCTCCAGTCCCCGGCAGATATTCCGCATGGCCTGCAGTCGGCGGTGAAGGCGATCCAGGGCACGCAGCATCACCTGAGTGTCGCCGTAGCCTATGTCGGACTCGACACGGTCCTGGACGAGCGTGAGGTACTTGTCGATGTTGGCGTTGAGGAAGATGTTCAGCTCTTGGAGGGCATTCTCCTGGAAGTCGTCGCTGAGGAATGTAAAGGATGTAGATAAGCGAAATATTACTTTTTCCACTCACCGCTCCTGCTCGTAGTGCTTGGCCACAAACATGTCAAAGTAGGAGGTCACCACCAGGGCCAGGTCGTTGAGGAAGCCATCGATGCCCATGTCCACAAACTCCAGCATATCCCGCTCCGTCTGGTCCTGCAGCATCACGATCTGTTCGTGGAGGCGCTTGCCCGCGCAGGTCAGCATTTCGCTGGCCAGATCCGAGGTCTTCTCGTCGAGCTGCAAGAGCAGTTCCCCGATCTCTGTCAGCGATTGTGCGGTGTTTCCCGCTCGCTGGAAGTCCTTCCTCAAGCGCTCCTTCAGATCCGCCATGATGACGTCGCAGTCTCGCTGGATGCCATCGAAGGAAGGCTGTCGTCCGTACTGGGCAAACACCTTCTGGGCATGCAGGTAGTCCTGCACAGCCTGGGCATAGTTCTGCTCCTCAATCAGCGACTTCAGCTTGGCCGGCAGCGTGGAGAGGAACTGGAGGCGCTTCAGCAGTGAGTGCTTCTCGGAGAGGCGACACAGTTGGGAGCGCGTGCCCTGCAGGGTGCCCGTGATCTGCTCACTGAACGTGGTGATGGAGTGCATCTTGGTCATCAGCAGATTCACATCCGTTTCCATCTGCTTGAAGTCGTCCTTCATGCGGCGAATGGTGTCCGTGGCGGAGATGAACTTGTTGTAGTTCTCGTAGACTAGAGTCTGCATGTCCGAGTGCAGGGTCTGGGTATCCTTGACCACCGCCGCTTCCGTGTCCATGATTTGCTTCAGGGAACAGTCCTGGTATCATGAGAGCAAGCAAAACATAAGGTTCCTTGTGGGGTGTGACTTCTAAGGGGAATATTAAACCCACCTTGAGCAGCCTCTCCAGGTACTTTTCCGCATCGAAACTGGAGCTGTCCATGTCGAAGGGATGTTGGCCATTAGTCTCAGCCATTTTTCAAGCCTTATTTCCTTAAAACTAATTTAATAAATTACAGTTGATTCGGGAGAAAATTGTTTTCGTTTGCAGAACAACAACAGAGTAGTGCGGTGTTGATAAACGCGTATTTTTGGCTCAGCTCAACAGCTGATTTGCTTATCGAGTTATTGTAATCGGCGCGTGTATTTAAAGTTTGTATTTTCTCTGCAGCATTTAAAGTGCTTAGTTTGGATTAAAGAATGTTCTTAATTAATTTAGTTTATGTAAAAAGAGTATGAGAATAATAAACAGTTATTTTTTTAGCCACGGCGGGTGGGAAACCTCGTAAACATAGAGTGGGGAAAATAGAGAGAGAGACTTACATATATAAAGAGAGAAAGAGAACAGAGAAAGAGAGATTAAAACCAATTGTTGCTTTATAAAAATAAATAAACTTATTTGGGCTCACAGATCGAAACTAGCAGCTTTATACATAGGATATAGGATAATAGTTTTGGTTCGGACTTACCCGCAGTATAGGACACTCACTTACCTTTCGTTGAAACACCGCTGACGTGGCCGTAATTCATCGATGATTAAGTCCTTTTGAGTGCAGAGGTTCTTCACACAATTATTTACACACT
>JAEIHY010008438.1:0-24395 GCA_018904565.1 Drosophila tsacasi | reverse complement strand
TTCGAAATTCACATGGGATTCCCCGGGGAAATTCTTTCGAAATTCCCTGTGAAATACCCTGGGGATTCCCCGAGATTTCCCCGATGAGTCCCCGACTACTTCGAATTCCCCGCCCTAAACGCATTATCAAAAATTTTGTATGAAAATTCACCGAATTTTATCCGGGGAATCGCAGGGGAATGGGGAATGGTTACTAGTCCCCGGGTATTCCCCGGATAATCCCCGGGGATTGGTACTGAAGGGAAGCTATTAGAAAATCTACATTCGTATGTTCAATAGTCATAGTTAAACAACAAAAAGTGCGAAGATTAGATAGAAGAAGATAGAAGGTTGCAACTGAATAAACTAATTCTTTCAAAATAAATTAAAATCTTAGGAAAATCTATGCTCAAGTCAGCTATTCGTCTGTTTATTTATTCTCTACTTTATTAGTATTTATTCTGTGTGCAACCTTTATCTAGGTCATAAAGGTCATGGCTGATGAAAATTAAATATATACACTCTCGGTTGGCACTATGTCATAAATCTTTAGGGGTTTATCTGGTATCAAAAATTAATTTACTTTCTGCCGTCTGTAGATCAACCGTTCAAGACTCCTGCTTACATTCGGCTACTTTGATAGGATGTTTTGGAATGGATTTATCTAACATCTACACAGCTACTGGCCCTTGCCCACCCCGTTGGTCTTAAGCCCTGTATTCTTCCGTGGATCCGTGTATGTGTGCAGGACTGTGACGTTGTCCGCATAGTTGCGAGGTAGGTCAAACTTTGCACTGTCCGCACCCAGGTAGCAGGCTCCGTAGGCACTGCTCTTTGTGATGCTGACCAGCTTGAGGTTAAATTCGATAGGCGTCTTGGAGAGCTCCGCAATGAATGATTCCTGCAGTAGGTTCCAGCTGGACCACACTGAGCCCACGCACACCACGCTTAGGTCACCGGACTTGACCAGATCCTTGTGAACGTTGGGCAGCAGAGAAACAATCAAACGGGCAAGATGCACGCCAGCTTCGCGAAACAAACCGAGTGCCAGTTCGTCACCATTTTCTGCATTCTGGGCCAGCTTCTTGCACAGATTGGCAAAGAAAGGCTTGTCGAACTTGGCGTAGCAATGGGGCAGCATATCGTACCGGGTTTCAATACTGAAGTGCTCCTTGATCAGCGCCCAGGTCTTTTCCACGGGGGCCGGCGACTTCTCGAAGTTGTCCATATGGTCAAAGACCACTTTTACCGCGCGATACGAGATGAACCAAGCTGCGGATCGAGAGGGTTAGGGTCAATCAACAATAACGGTGGCAATGAGTCAGTGGCAATCAACGCTATCAGACAATCCTAATCGCAACTGCCGCCGTTAATCGCGGCATTGGCATGTCATTAAACAACCATTAGCTGATAAGGCTGATGACTCCGCCCAGCTTTATGGGAATTTGCACTCCCTACTCACCGCTGCCCTCGTCGCCGAGGAAGTTCCCCCAACCGCCGCAGTTCGAGGTGGAGCCGTCGGGATTGCGCAACAGGCAGTTGGACCCCGTGCCCGAGATGAGGACCATGCCGCCAATGGAGGATGCTGTAAACATGCTGCCCATGGTGTCACTGGAAACGGCGTAGTTCTCGGCTAGATCTGGAAATGTGGTCCGTAGCTCCTGCTCGAGTTCCCGGTTTGTGGCCTCCTTTTAGGACAAACATGTTCAAACGGATTTTTTGGTAGTAAAATCTTATAGTAATTGCTAACCTGCTCGCAGCCGCTGAGACTTAGACCCAAGCTTTTGAGGGGCGTGTCCTTGGGTATGCCCGCCTCCTCCTTGGCCCGCTCCACCATGTCGGTGATGCGACGGGCGCACTCCGGAATGCCGATGCCCCAGTGGTTAGTGCCTAAGCCGCTCGTAGAGCCCACCGACTGACCGCTCTCATCGCAGATGACCAGCCTGGAGTGCGTGGCTCCCCTGAAAACGAGAGACAAAGAGATGTTATCATATTTCCGGATTCTCTTTATCGTTACACAATAGGTGAAAGGGCCGTGACCGCGGACAATAAATAATGCGCTGGAATCAAATTGAAGCGAATTAACCGATCTCGCAAGCTGCAAATTGGAATTGAAGAGGCCCACAATTGACAAATTCATTTAAAGAAAACGTGTCACACGCACAAAATTGGATTCGACAGCGCATAGACGGGTCGTGCCGCAGTTCCCAATTAACCACAGTCCCGATGCGGGCATAGAATATAATATATGGGCATAGCCAAACTTAGAACTTTATCCCAAATTAAAAAAGAAGGGAAATAGGGGCTGCGATACCGTTACATTGCAGCTGCTGATGGATGGATAAGCCAAGATAAGAGACGTGACGAAAGTGCACTGCTTATTAGGCTCAATTGAGCCAATCATTGGCGAGCATACATATGCAAAATTGGCACAACAAAAGGCATTTGTTATCGCCGCTTTAACTATTTTTAACCAACGTCCAATTTACTTCGGTCGTAAAAATACCTCTGCAGCAAATTTAAACGGAATACCGTTCTTCCGTGACGTAACGGCCTTCAGCGAGTTGGCAGCGCCAAAAGCCACTTTCCCCCTATTGCTGGCCATAGGCCAGAGACCTGCCAATTCGTTGCAATGGGTTATCAAACAGCCGGCGGAATTATTAACGAAAATTGTACGCGGAAACATTTAATGATTTCGTCGATATTGTGACTAGACCCGCACCCCCGCGATCGCCGGCGTTCGCTCTACAATAAGTTGAGTTAATTGAAATGAAATTGCTGACAAGTGTCCGGAGGCTGCGCCCGCTGCTGGCACTGCGCCGCCAAAGGTCGCATGACGCGAAAACTGCTGTAGTAACGGAGGCGCCACAGCAACCGGTTCCAACCAGTGCCCAGCTCGATGAGCTGGAGCGGAATGTGGAGCTCCGTCAACACCGAAACAATTTGCCGCTGATCCGCTCCCTCGTCACCCAGGCCAAGGACGGCGATCAGGATACTCTGAAGAAGCTTCGCTCAGAGCTGGAGCAACTGCCCAATAGCACGCATCCGCGGCTGCAGGAGTACGGCGAAGAGCCGCGGGAGCTGGCGCAGTATGTGCACAGGGAATTGCCGCCTAAGGCCAGCCTTAAAGAGTTCTCCGAGCTGGCTCGCTCTCTCAATCTCTTCAGGATGGATCATCTGGGCAATTACACGGGCCACAAGAGCTATTACCTAACCGGCCAGCTGGCCATGCTGGAGCAGGCTATCATACAGTACGCCCTCCAAGCGGTCACGGCCCACGGCTTCAAGCTAATCTCCGTGCCGGACATATTGCCGCGCGAAGTGATCGAGTCCTGCGGCATGCGAACCGAGGGCGAGCGCACCCAGGTTTACAAGCTGGACACTGGGGAGTGCCTGTCGGGCACGTCGGAAATGGCGCTAGCTGGCTTTTTTGCGGGCAAGGAGCTGTCGGAGGAGGAGCTTCCCCTTAAGGTGACCGCCGTGAGTCGCTGCTATCGCGCCGAAACGTCTGGCCTGCAGGAGGAGAAGGGCATCTATCGGGTGCATCAGTTTACCAAGGTGGAAATGTTTGCCATCTGCACGCCCGAGCAGTCGGAAGCCGAGCTGGAGGAGTTTAAGAACATCGAGTTGGATCTCTTTCGGCGCCTGGGTCTTAACTTCCGTCTGCTGGACATGCCTCCGTGCGATCTGGGCGCTCCGGCGTACCAGAAATACGACATCGAGGCATGGATGCCGGGCCGCCAGATGTGGGGCGAACTGTCCAGCTGCAGTAACTGCACCGACTACCAGGCGAAGCGGTTGGGCATCCTGTACCGCCGCTCCAGCGACAAACAGGTCCTGCATGCCCACACCATCAACGGCACTGCAACTGCCATTCCCCGATTGCTGATAGCCCTGCTGGAGTCGTATCAGCGGGGCGAGGGCATCGAAATCCCCTCTGTCCTGCGGCCCTTCATGGACGGCCAGGAGCTGATCACACGGAACAAGCGGATACCCGAGACCAAGCTGGTCAAATTCATCAAAGCCCAAACCTAGCACCCTTTTTTTCTTACTAAGCTCTTGACTGTTATGATTAAAGCCCGCGGAATATTTTGAAGCACACTCCCCAAAGCCCTTATCGCCTCCAATGGATAACGCATCGCTCTTAATCACACTCATTAATCACCTTTAGGGGTTATTGAATTACAAAATAGAGGTTGGTGTTGAGGTGGCGTTTTACGTACCCTTCAACTCCTCCGAAATACTGCATTCTGATTGTGAGCTAGATAGCTGGCGGCCGAAACGAAGCCCAACCGAATTGTGGTGCGATGGAGGCGATTCCTGCAAAATAAAAACAAGTGCAATTAGGTAATAAAAAGTTGCTGGATTAATTTAAGCAATCAACTGGTTGTTAGCACTTGGGTTCAACCTTATCGCGTATCACATAAGCTCCGAATAACATTTGTCAACCTGTGTGCTGCTGTTATTGTTGTGTACAGGTAGAAACCGCTGAGCCAGGTAGAAATGGCATTAAAGAAAGGCCAGAACAGCAGCAAGTGTTGCATGCGCTGGAAGAGTGCAAGCAAAACAGAGTCTCTCGGGAGGTAACACTGTAACGAAACTCTCGCTTACCACAATGTGAGAGTGAAAAGTGTGCAAACTAGTTTATAATGTATACCGCTCACTTTTGCTTACGTTACACACTCATAACGCAATTTTGCCATAATGGTAATATTGTTTTGATTTGATTGCAATTTCCCTACCGCCCGCATTCCCCCAGCCACACGCCCACGCCGAGCTCCCAAAACACTTCGTAGTTGTTGATTAGAGGCGACAGCAGGAACTATGGCCAAGATAGAGTACGACGACCAACCAACCAACTCTTACCCGGCAGAAATGAGATAGTCGCGCTGCAAGCGGTCCGAACGCTTTGATTCCCAAACACGAAATGTTGTGTTTTTTGGGGGACGTACTCTTATTTAAAGGCGAGCGCTCATTGATAGTTGGAATACCCTTGCAAAGAGTGTGATGGTTTTAGTCAGAAGTTTGCAACGCAGTGAAGTATACCCTTTCGGAATATATTTTTTCTCTATTGGAGGAGTATATAACTCAAAACGGTTCAGATCAGACCACCATATAGTTCCAAAAGAAATATAAAAATAAATAAAACCTTCGGTATTTAAACGATTTAAAGATAACGACTTTATTTTTACAAAAATCGGACTACCATATCATAAAGCTGGCAAACAAAAAAAGAGTATACAAACAACGGCTTTTCTTGGTTAAGTTGTGACCACAAGCCAGTGGTGGTTAAGCCGCCATACGGCAGTGCTGGTAATCGACCAAGTGTTGTTTGGCGGTAAATTTAAACTCGCACAGCACTAAAATTTTCATCATTTAGGTTTATTAAAACGTTACAATTTAATTCTATTACACTTTTGCTTATAAACGAAAGAAACAAATCATTGTCAATATTGGTACACTCATCATATTTTATACATCGGTTTCATTTCAAACTTCTATCAAACAACAAAACGCAAACACCAAAGATACACAACTTACTTATAGGGGCTTAGTACAAATCATATAAAAAATCGGCGAAAATGTGGGTGTTGTTGACAAGCAATCGATATAAAATTCAGTTATGTCTCTCATTTTGGAGGGGGGCTCCAAGTGAGCCGCACTTTTTTCTTGGCTTTTCTCATTATGTACAAAAAGAAAATGTCTTAAATGTAGTCGAAGTTTGTCATTGAATGTGTGCGAATGAATAGTGTTGGTGGGGCGGGCCGGGCGATTGTGTTCCCTATGAGTTGGCCAGGGGAGGAGGGTATTGCGGAGGTCCCTTTATTGAAATTTGTCAAGTTCTTATACGTGCCGGCGTTGTGCTGCTGATGCTGCTCCTGTTGTTGTCCCATTTTATGGTAAAATCCTAACTAACATTTCTCGGAAAGAGTAAAACACGGTAAAAGTCAATTGTTTCAAGTGTTTCGTTCGAGCAGCGGTAGCTTTCTGCCCTCCCTACCACTTCTTCTTGTGCTCGTCCATGGAGACGCCGCCAGGGCCCAAAGACACTATCATGAGCAGGCCACCAATAACCGAGAGCGTCTGCAAGCAAAACAACAGCGTCAGGACAAGCATTCATTCAACCATCAACATCAACTTACCTGGAAGAAGTCGTATTTCAAGAAATCCCTGAGTGGCTTGTAGGACGGAATGGTCCACCAGGCATTGTGGTACAGGTTCAGCACCGTTAGCAAGGCTACCAGGATGAGGGCCGACAGCTTGGTCTTGTAGCCGAGCACGACGAGAACCATCAGAATGGAGCCTATGATATCTTGGATGACCTGCCACACGCTCAGCTCGAAACGAATCAGGGTGATGAACATGAAGGCCAGCAGGATACGGCCAGCCAGCTGCATGAAGTTCTTGGGCTTGTTGTCGCCCATCGATGGCACGCCCGCGAACAGGCTGCGTCCCTCGATCCGGGCCTCGGCCAAAACGAGTAGCAGGGCGCCAATCAGAGCGAAGTTGCGGAGCAAAAACTGGAAGTCCCACAGAATGGAGTAGGCTATTGTCTGCATAACAAAATGGAGAAAATTCAATAGATAGACGTCTTGTTTGCAAGATATTTCAACTCCGCCTCACCTGTAGCACGACGATGAAGAAGAGCAGTCCCACTGCGATGTCAACCTTGAATCTAGCCATAACCATACCGCAACCTCCCAACTGGCCCACAAGATTGATCAGAACGAAGACGGTGGCCAGGAACTTGCCGCAGCCCCAGCTCATGTCCATGTACTCTCGCTGCTCGTTCCACTGGAAGTACATGCGGAGGCCATCCTCGAAGAAGGTGGCGATGAGGCAGAGGCGGGCCACCGTCGGCAGCACATTCTTGCCGCGCTTGATAACCTGCAAGGGAGCGGAGTAAAGCAGATAGGAGTTGATAGCCAAGTTATGTGTGATCAGGATGGACTGATAGGCGATAAGGGCCGACACACGATGATAACGAGTAGTTGAGCGTGGCTTTCGTGTAGTCAATGACTGTGACGTGTCTCTCTGCGCTCTATCTCCCGATCGCTATCTGCCAGCTAACGGGTTTTGACTGCGCTCTCCGTGTAATTTGAATATTATAAATACCGAGCACGCACACCATCGCGCGGTTCAGTGTCTGCCTTGAACCGCCGCCGACTTTCTCGACAACTGTATTACGGAACTCGACCTGGTCGCTGGCGTCCAACTGCCCCACACTCTCTAAGCACTTTCACTTGCGGAGACAGCAGTTCTCCTCTCTCTCTGCCTCTCTATTTCGCACTCACACGCAGGCAGAGAAGCGCGGCTGTGTGCGTTTTGCCTACTGCAGACGCAACAATTGGAGTAGGGAGTGGGATTAAGGGTACTCCCAGTCGGGAGCTAATCAAAGCACGACCTCGCACCTAGGCCGTAGTGGCTATCGGGCACGATTATAGTGCAGCCCAGCACCGCGAACTTTGCCGCGTTTGGGTGACGTTGGCAGTTTTCCGAGAGGGCAGCTGGCAGAGACTCGCCGTAAACGCAATGTCCGGCCAATGCTAGGGCGGTGGGGAGCGTTTTGGGACCTCTCGGGGAGGCCACAGGCAGAGAATTGCCCAAAAATATTACCTGTTCCGCCACATCCTCCGTTTTTGCGATATATTCGTTGGGTATGCTCATGTTGGCAGTTTCAGCTGCTGACTCTGGTTTCGCAGGTTATTCCACTCGGTTCGTTTGCTGGCAGCTGCGGAGACACTTTGGCAATTAATTAAGACGTTCTGGCCTTCCTGTAGCTCTCCAAAGTATAATCAATTTACCAAAAAATCATGAATTAAAACCAGGAACTTAAAAACACACACGGCACGACGAAAGGTTGGCAGAGAGAGCCGTTGCTGGGGATGGGCAAGGTGAGAGCACGTTATTGATAGTCGCGCAGACAACAATCATCGATGTCGATAGTCGGAATTGTCAACGGAATCGATGCTTTACAAAAAAAATTAATCATAACACATATTATTATTACTATTATTCATTTATTTAATTTAATAAATATAAGTACTAGTAGAATAATTAACTAATTTATTGTTATTTTCTAAATATATGAAAAAACGACGACACTCGTCGGCATCAACGTCTCCACTCTCATAATGAGCGCTAAAGTGTGACCATTAAATATTATAGTAACTGGTATTTTGGTAGTATTATGATACTATCAGTCTATAATATTTAGCCTATAAAAACTAAATCAACTAAAAACTTTATTTAAAAGTTGAAAAAGATGTCAGCTAAGGCTAAGAGACAGAGAAAAGAGGCAGATGTATCCGCAGACGGCGACGTATTTATAACGAAACAGTCAAAAATCAAACCCAAGAGGCAATTGGACGCCGGTTATGGATCCGGAGAGTGGGATGTGGACTCCTACCGCACGGAATACGAAAGCGAGGAGCACTGGGACCTGCGCCGCAGTTTCATGTTGGCTCACAAGGATAACTTCGACGAGGATCGCCTCGTGTGCCTAGCCCAGACATTTGTCAATATGGAGTTCCTGGGCTGCAAGTACCCCAGCGAGACCATGCATCAGGTGGCCGAAATGTCCAAGGAGATTGCCGAGGAATTCCGAAGAAAGCGTGCTCTGCGTCTGAAGCGCACCTTTGTCTCAGCCTCAGACGCGGCGGAACAGCGCGCTAAAGGTAGACGAAAGAACAATTAATAACGTAGAGAACGAGAGCAAATCACCTATATTAGTAGTAACTATACGAGACAGAGACCACAGCCTGCCTAATGCATAATTCCAACAACTAGGACGCAGGGGCGCAGCCGCAAATCAGCCACGAACGGCGGATTCCCCAAGGGATAGCTCGAACAGATTCAACCGAGAACGCCTGTGCTTCGGCGGAGGGGAGCCAATCGATCTCTTCCAGGGCCTGCGCTTCGGCCCTCTCATACTGTACTTGGCTGGCGGGCGTAGCTGCCTGCGCAATTCCTGCACTATCAACAACATTAAATACGAGGAGCGCTCCAGCCCAGAGCAACCGCCCAGCGACGCGACAAAGTATGCCGAAATACTGCTCAATGACGAGGTGATTGCCTCCGGCCAGGGGGAGAACCTTAAGCTGGCCAAGATGGCCGCCTTCAAGCAGGCTTTGCTCCTTCTACAGTCCCACTGCTACAGCATAAAGGTATAAGGAACAGTAGCTCGATCTGGTCTAGCGTTGTACAATCTAAACTTACCCCTTCACATTCCTCCTCAGCTGAACGCTACCCGCGAAACCATCAAGGTGGAGAAGAGCACCAACGGCGTGAACATAAACGTGACCAAGGAGTCTGCAGACAGTCTGGGCGACCCTAAGTTGGATGCCAGCAACAAGGGTTATCACATGATGCGAATGATGGGCTGGACGGGTGGTGGTCTGGGGCGCCAGAAGCAGGGGCGGGAAGAGCCAGTAGGGTAGGTTTTGAGGACAGATTTACCTAGAAGAAAATGATAAAAATATAATATATTTCCGTAGATATCTACTAAAGAGCAACCGCACTGGACTGGGTTCCATTAATCCGCAGGGCAATCTCGCTGACTACCGCAAGCTGATAGAGAACTACGTGAAGTCGGACGACATGCGCGACATGCAGTTTGAGCCGACGTTCTCGAAGGAAGAGCGTGCTGCTTTTCATCAGTAAGCACTCAGCCACGATCATAATTAACTTCTGCTTATAATTGTATTTTTCTCTCCCCTGCAGGATGGCCAGCAGGCTGGGCTTGCGCTCCAGCAGTTATGGCACTGGCGAGTCCCGGCGACTGCTGATCACCAAGAAGATCAGCTACAGTACAATACTTACGGAAGTCCTATGCCGGCGAAATCAAAAGTTTTGCGAACGCTACTTTGTTCAGGTACCCATGCAGAAGGCTCACCTGTTTCCCGGCCATGTAGCTGGATTGGAGTTGGAGAATATATGCGAATAGGCGGCAGGGAACGGTCCACAACTCATAGTGCTCGTATATAGGGATTTTCTTTAACGTTCGTAGTTTTAAGCTGAAAGATTTCAAATACAAAACAATAGTTTTTTCTAACAGTGCATTTTGCTTACGTTTCTGGCTGAATGGCGGGCACACAGCTGTGGCTGTGGGGCAAGAAGAAGAGCCACTGCAGTTGTTGCAGTTTTCTGCTTTCCTTATGTTATCCAGGCTTAAACGATGAACAAATGTCCGCGGTGCTGCTGCGAGGCAACGGGAGAGAACCGCCTGGTCACCGACAGCTGCGGCCACACCAAGTGTCGCCTCTGTCTAGTAGCGGATGTTTCAGATTGCTTGGAGTGCCGCGTTGCGAACCAGGAAAGCGGTGCACCCGCAGCCCAAGCGGATGGCAAGCCGAGGACACCAGCGGGCGAGTGCATTGTAGTCACGGATCATGGCTACCGCTGCACTGTGTGCAACAAAGATTTCCGCAGCCGCACCCAGCAGTACTACCACCTAGCTTGCGGAAACGATCTGCTCAAGAAGTTTAGCTGCAATGAGTGCAGCCGCGTAAGTTCGAGGATGGTCGAGGCCACGTGCACCCCTTTTAATGATTCCTTCCACAGAGGTTTGTCAGTCGTTCCCACTTGCAGTACCACCTTAGCAGCCATGAAAACCGATCGAAGCACTCTTGCAGCGTGTGCCACAAGCGGTTTAAGCAGCAAGTTATCTTGAAACGCCACATGCGCACCCACAGCTCCGAGGTTCATGTGTGTCCGCACTGCCAGAAGGAGTTTCGCCGGGAGAGCTCCCTGAAAAGCCATTTGCCCGCGCACTCTGAAATCGGCCTGCCCTACAAATGCGAGATATGCTCCAAGCAGTTCCAGAGCAATTCCAATTTAAAGCAACACTGCCTGAAGCATGACAAGAACAGTGTGCGCCACAAGTGCAAGGTCTGTCAGAAGTCCTTTTTGCGTCAGACCACGCTCCGGCTGCATATGAAACGTCACTTGAATCGAGCGCGTTTATCCTGTTCCCTGTGTGGCAGGAGCTACAACGACGCGGATGCCCTGGCCCGTCACCAGAAGGAACACATGACTGGTGGCATGCGATACCGCTGCGTTCAGTGCGAGATCACAGTAAACCGGAAGGATAACATGCTCCGCCACCTGCGCTCCATGCATCCAGGTGTCGCGTTCGACAGCTGTGTGGAAATCGTGTCGCCCAATTCCAGTGACCAGGAGCCAGCAGTGGCAGAGGAGAGACCAGTCGAAAGTCTGAGGTACAACAGCGTGATCAAAAGCGTTGGCAATGTGGAGCCAATGATGCTGCCAGAGTCACCGCAGCCGCATCTTGAGGTGCCGCTGGAAAAGCCAGCACCCAATCCAGTGCTTATGTCGCTGCCAAACGCTATGCCCGAGAAGAACGTCCAGCTGTATCGCAAGATCATTTTGGACTTGGACAACGAGGAGTACTCCAACGAGCTGAGCCTCGACGAAGGTGTTGAAGCCGCCGCCGCCGCACAGAACGCTCAGGATCACGGTCTGCATCAGAGCCAAACACGATGCCCGGGCCACGGGAGCTCCAAATTTAGCGAGATGCACTGGCGGAAGAATTTCAAAGCTTCTTACGAGAAGGGGCGCACAAATTAGTAGCACGCCAGCACTGTCTATCATCCCTGCCCTGCATCACAGGGCGGCTGATTTATTAACGATAAGTCAAGTATTGCGAACCGAACCGAAGCGAAACCGTCTTGTTGGCCGCTCGCCATATTTCCGCGTGCCGACGTCAGTGCCAAGTTCGTCGGAAGCAGTGATAGTGTGTCAGCACCAATCAGTATTCAATATGTGCGACGAGCGGTCGGAAGTCGAGACTCTGCGTGAGATATATTACCTAACCCACGATGCCATGGTGGGCACCAGTTGGCGAAAGCTGTTGGCGTTGGGCGACTCCCTGGAACAGAACCTGAAGCGCAAACTACTCTGGGTCTGGCCCACGTCGGTAGACTTGGATTACTTCAATCAACTATTGTCCATGCACAGCATCCGGACTGTCCTAAGCATTGGCTGTGGCACCGGGCTCCTGGAATGGCTGATAACGGCAGCTGGGGGGAAGAAAGCCTCCATGTTCGGCCTGGAAGTGGATCGCAACTGGTGGCAGAGCAAGTACTCCGTGCGCAGCTTCATACCTTTAAACTATGCAGAGAATTCCACCCAACTGGACGCAGATTTCCTCAACAGCTGCTGCGAAAACGCCCTTCCTTGCGCCCTGCTCTTCTGCTACTTTAACAATCGGCCGGCGTTCCTGGAATATCTCAAAGTATTCCGAGGCAGGTGGATAATATTAATTGGCCCGCAGCCAGCCTTGGGTATTCACACCGATCCCAATCCCATTCAGCCCCAACTGCCCGCCAATCAGTGGACAATGCGGGAGCGCCTCAACTGGACTGACCGAAACGTTGTGGCGTTCTACGAGAAGATAGTCTAGATTAGTGTGTAGTAACTATAATGTAATTGTAGTAATAAACCATGCCTTATTTCGCTAATTAGTTCCTATTTACTTCTATGTGGAACTTGCACGCCGGTATGCTCTGCACTTCGGCAGTGACGGTGCTGTTGATACCCAGATTGCTCAGGGCTCCTCGCACCAGCCCGCAGGTAAAGGCCACGAATTTGGGGGCGTGCTCAAGCTGCTTGGTGCCTGGTGAGATGCGCGTGAGAAAGCGGAACGCCTTGTCCTGCACCACATACATGCCGTGGTTGTTCGTCCTAAGGTTGTCCACCTGCTTCTTGTAGATAAGAGTCCAAAAATCGGTGCATATGAACTTCATGGTCTCCAGCTCGTCCTTGAAGCGCGACACCTCGCGCGTGAGCCGCTCAATCAGCCGGTAGCCGGTGGTGAAGCCTATGTACTCCAAAGTGGCCAGGTCGTGCTCCTGGAAAGTGTAAGCACGGGTAGTAGCGAAGTTCTTATTTCCCTTGCCCCCTACCTTGTTGTTGCCCAGGCAGTAGTTGACAATCTCCGCGTGCAGGAAGTCGAAAAGGATCTCCTCGGACATTTTGCTCTCCAAATATTAATTTTAAAAGAAAATTCTTTCGCTTTGTTTTGAACTGCAGAAAAACAGCTGTTTCCGACGTCAACACAAAAGAAGGCAAACTGCTAGCGTCGACAAGTGAATGGCAAAAGGCTTGTGAGAATGCCTCGCGAGGGTATGATATCGATAGTTTCATCGATTTTATGGATAAGAGATGGCACCGCAGCGATAGGTGACGATAATAAAGAACGTAAGAATAAAGAAAACAACTTGTAGTTTTATCTTTATCTGTCAACAAATAAACGGTGAGTAAACATTTGTAATTAGCACGCACGGCAGCGGGCGAATCTCAGTTTAGCCAGGGCCAGCAAGAGGCTCGCACTGACGTTGCCATGCCCCAGTTCTTTAAGCTTTCCAAGCTGCGAACAAAGCGTCGTCGTCGCTCATCCGCCGTTTCCGCCTCTGTTTTCATGTCCCCTGCGCCCCTGCAGATGAACTATGACGGACTGCTCTCCAAGTTGACCGACGACAAACTGATGATCTTCGACACCGGCGAGGGTGCCATTGTGGAGGGCAGCCGGATGGGGGCGGGTCTCCAGGATGCGGACCCGCTGTCGCTGCCCATTGTCGAGGATGGTGCTGTCGAGGAGGAGCAGGCGGCCCCCATACAGACGATGCCGCGCACCCTTTTCGCCGTGCCGCGCGCCCCGTCGCCGTCTCCCGTGACTACATCAGGTGCGAATTTAAACCTCAAGTCGGAAAGTGCTGCGACAGCGACACCGCAGCGTAAAATATCGACGTCATCGCGTTTCATGAATGCCTTTAGTCAGCTATATGGCGGTAGTAGCGGCAGCGGCGCGAGCTGTGGTCACGCGGAGCAGCATGGCGATGACCCTGGTGACCTGGCGGCCAATCGTACGCCTACGAAGGGCATGGAGTCCAAGCTGGTGGCCATGTGGCACAATGTCAAGTACGGCTGGAGTGGCAAGATGCGCCAGACAAGCTTCTCCAAGGAGCAGCCAGTGTGGCTGCTAGGGCGTTGCTATCATCGCCGCTTCACGCCGCCCGTGAGCATGGAAAACTCTACCACGGAGCTGACTAGTGGCGTGGACTCGTCGCCCGACAACGCCACATCGGCGTTCGACAGCATACAGGCCACGCCGTCGACATCCGCATCCCTGTATCCCGCCCTCAATCCTCAGCAGATCGACGAGATCGTGGTGCCCCAGGAGCTGGGCATGGACGCGGCTGAGAACCAGGTGGGCGAACAGCCGTGGGAGGAGGGCATTGAGGGCTTTCGGCGCGACTTCTACAGCCGCATATGGATGACCTATCGGCGGGAGTTTCCCACCATGAATGGCTCGAACTACACTTCGGACTGCGGGTGGGGGTGCATGTTGCGGAGTGGCCAGATGCTGCTGGCCCAAGGTCTAATCTGTCACTTCCTGGGACGCAGTAAGTTTTTCATGAGGACTATCATGGTGATCTTAAGACATGTTTGTACTTCCAGGCTGGCGCTACGACTCAGAATCGCAGTTACACTCCACCTACGAGGATAATATGCACAAGAAGGTTGTCAAGTGGTTCGGGGATAGCTCCTCAAAGAGTAGCCCCTTCTCCATTCACGCCCTGGTGCGACTGGGTGAGCACTTGGGCAAGAAGCCAGGCGATTGGTACGGCCCCGCCTCGGTCTCCTATTTGCTAAAGTGAGTGCGCATTCTTATCGGAGATCAGAGATCTTTATCAAGGCCAATATATATTTACCTTCTTTACCCACAGACACGCCTTGGAGCATGCAGCCCAGGAAAATTCCGACTTTGACAATATTAGCGTATACGTAGCCAAGGACTGCACCAGTGAGTACAAGCGAAGGAGGAATCCCCCTTTAGCAACGTTTGAATTTAATTAGATAGCCCAGTGACAACCTGATACGAGCATGAGTAATGGCAGCAACCTTGTTGCCTGAGCCCATTACTCATGGCCAGTCTTATTTGATTTGATAACGACGATTGTGTGTGATAACAGCGCTTCCGTCTTACAGTTTATATGCAAGATATTGAAGATCAGTGCAGCATTCCGGAGCCGGCGCCCAAACCCCATGTACCTTGGCAGCAGGCGAAGCGGCCGCAGGCGGACGTGCCGAGGCCGGAGCAGCAGCAGCCGCAGCACTGGAAGAGCGTCATCGTGCTCATACCCTTGCGACTGGGCAGCGACAAACTGAATCCGGCGTATGCCCATTGCCTGAAGCTGCTGCTGAGCACGGAGCATTGCCTGGGCATCATTGGCGGCAAGCCGAAGCACTCATTGTACTTTGTGGGTTTCCAGGAGGACAGACTCATTCATCTGGATCCGCACTATTGCCAGGAGATGGTCGATGTGAACCAGGAGAACTTCTCGCTGCAGACGTTCCACTGCAAGTCTCCGCGCAAGCTTAAGTCGAGCAAGATGGATCCGAGCTGTTGCATCGGCTTTTACTGCGCCACGAAGAGTGATTTCGACAACTTTATGGAGAGCGTACAACTGGTAAGCTAAGCTAAGCCTGCGTGTGTCTTATTTGCTAATAACTCTGAAATTCTGAATGCAGTATCTGCATCCGATGCGCTGCGCCTCGGGAGCAGCTGCCGGAATGCCACAGGTGGCGACGCAGGCATCCGCTCCTCAACAACAGTCCGAGCAAATGGATAGTAACTATCCCTTGTTTACATTTTCTCGGGGTCGCTGCATGGACTACGAGCGGGACGAGATGAGCGATTCCCTGTATAAGCCGCTAATAAAGCAGGTGGCTGCACTGGCGCAAGAGCTGGCAGCCCAGCTTTCAGCCTCCGTGCAGCACGGCGACGACAATGACCAAGATGATAGCGAAAGCGAGGAGTTTGTGCTACTGTAGATCTTTCGTTCCCGCCTTGTTGCTGTGCTAGCTGTGTTATTTGCTCATTATTATTTGCCGTTGCTCGCCTGCGCTCGCCCGAAAAACCCCAACAGACCCGACCCGTATCTCAAACACAAAGACTTTGTTGTACCTTTACGCCTACGCATATATGTAGTACATAGTGGCATGTATCTTGAATATTTACCGACGTCTCCGCGTTAATTCCTCTCTCTCTCTCCCTTTTGTTCGACTCGTAGTCTCGCATTCTGCCAAAGTGTTTCGGCTTCTCCGCGTGTCAGCAGCCTGAACGGTTTATACATACATTTGTATGTTTATATATAAACTTACGTAATCTGCGGTATTATTATTTTAAAACATGAATCTTTAATGGAATTGAATAATCATTTTACACGGGTGCAACCATTGCGTCGATATTTTGTAGTATTTCATGTAGTCTTACGTTCTAGAACTTAGCTAATTTATGTAAGTCGTCTCTTAATTGTTCGATCATTAATTAGTTTTAACATTAATTGTATATACTACCCTCGTAAATGAATAAATAAATTAATTATCCTAAAGATGAGTTTACTTATTTGAAGTATGCCTGTGTTCCACTGGTACATATTTCAACATTTTGCTACATTTACATTTGGATAAATTCTTCCTTGTTTCTTTTGAAGTCTGTCATTGTCAAATATAAATAACTTAAATATTAAACAAGATTAGTGAGATTGAAGAAAATAGCCACTATCAGTGAGATCTACGCAATCCTATCGTGACATTGGCCAGCTTGGAAGATGGGGAAGAGCATCTCATGATTGTTTTTGGGAACAAGACTTGCCAGGAAATTACGATGCACGGGGAGAGTGCATTTTGAGACGTTGGTGGGTGAACTACACGGGCTTAAGAAATAGTATACGAATTTTAGAAACGCTATCCCATTGGATAAGCGTACAGCTATCACCTTGTAACTCTTGGATCTTCAGGGGAGTACCGCACAGTTTGAAGGCTTTTGGAGTGTCCTCCTCCATAGTGGGAAAGATTTTACACGATTTTTGCGTGGAGTTTTACAGGGCGTTTGCCCCAAAGGGCTTGGCTTGTGATTTTCTTTACTCAGAAGAAGGTAGAAGAGTGCGTAAAAGGATTCGAAGCTAATGGAAACCTCTGAAATTTCGTAAAAAATCTAAAATGTTTGATATTTTTGTAAAAATACTAGAAAATGTATGAGTCAAATTTTTTGAATGATCCATTCGTTTCGTATGAACAAATACCGAACATAGCCCAAAAATGTTGAATAACGTAGCAGTGGAACCCAGGCATTATATATAAGAAATACTGGGATTTGGAGTGGAAATTCATTTAGGAATGATTTAGGCTACATTCAGTGACACCAATGAGTAAGTATTTGGATTATTGCGACTAGTAACTGAACACACAACCTTAGATTCCGGCTCAGATGGGGATAATTTCATCTCAGGGAATATCTCTGTTTTTATACCTATAAATTCTCTTTTTGAGGTGTGCACCTCTTAGAAAATGAACTTCAAATTGGTTCCTAACTCGGACCAGTTGCGGTGGGACTGAGGAGCCATCGCTTACCTCTCGATAATGACCTTCGCCTCCCTTTCCAGGCGTCTTAGAAGCTTGTTCAGATTCTCCCGCGCTGTCGTCGCCCTGCCTGGGTTAATGCTTATCGCCATTCGATACGCCTCGATGGCCTCCTGGCTCTTGTCCCAGCGGTGATACAGCACTCCGAGATTCGTGTGGTAGAGCATGTTGTGCGGCTCCCGCTCAATCACGCGCTTGTAAATCGTCTCCGCTTCAACGTAGTGCTTCATCTTGCCCAGAACATTGGCTCTTATGAACAGGATGCTGACCTCGTTGGGCAGGTGGAGGAGAGCCTGATTCGAAAGGCGTAGGGCGTCGTCGTGAAGGCCACGATTGTCCAGCATGGTGAGGATATTGGCCCAGGCCTTCGGCTGTCGGGGATTAAGCCCCACCGCGTGCTGCCAATGATGCAGGGCCTCGGCGTACAGCTTCTGCTCCAGATACAGATTTCCCATGTTGTAGTAGCAGACGGCAAAGTTGGCCCTGTGCTTCAGTGCCTTCTCGTAGCTTGCAAGTGCCTGGGCATATTTCTTTTGAGCGGACTGCACGATGCCCAGATTCATCCAAGCCGCCGGAAAAGCGGGATACACCTGCAAGGCCAGTCGGATGTACTCCTCAGCCGTTGCCAGCTGACCATGCTCCCGATACAGGTTGCCGAGGTTCATCAGAGCGGACTCGTAGCCGGGATACAGCTCAATGGCTTTGTGGTAGTGCTGGAACGCCTTGGTATTGTTTCCCGTGTCGGTGGCCAGTCGAGCGATGTTGTAGTGCACCTTGGCGTTGTCCGGACACACTTGCAAGCCGGACTTGAACAACTGCTCCTCGTTCAGCCAGTCGGTGGCTCGTTGCCTTGTCCGAAGCATCATCACACTGAGGAGCACCATCAGGAGAACCTGCAGGCAAAGGCGCCAATAAGTCCGACCCGAACTGCTCTCGTACCAGTAGAGGAATCCGTAAATGGACACCAAGCAGAAGCCGATGGACGGAACATACAGAGTCCGCTCCGCGATTACGAATCCAACACTGATGATCCCCGAAGCCGGCAGGAACGGAACCACCATCAGACCCAAAGCCAGCATCATGCCGGGCAGGCGTCGGAAGTTCTTCAGAGCGACCAGGACTATGGAGTAGAATCCGATCACGCCCTGCAGTCGCAGGTCCCAAATGCTGGTCACCAGCTTAACACAGCCCAGGGCCCAGTCGTAGCACAGCCAGTGGGGGCAGAGCATCAGCCAGATGTTCATGACCAGCAAGAACTGCTGGGACAGGCCGCGGGTCAAAATGTGCTCGTTGTGGGCCACTGGGTTGTCCACTTCCTTGAACGTTGGCGGCTCAAAGTCCTGCCACCAGAGTCGGGTGGTTAGCAGAGCCGAAGTCCCCACCAAGTAGACGACGTAGCTCACTCGGGAGCGCACGAGGTTCCACTGATCCCGGTACGATAGCAGGTAGTAGCCACTTTGAAAGTAATCCAGCAGCACACAGGACATCGGAATGGTGACAGCCGACTCCTTAAAGAGTATTCCCACGGCAGTGAGGATCAGCACGAGGCTAACGGTCTGCGAGCTGCGCTTTCCCGTGTTGGCTACGGTCAGTAGAAGGCAGAGCAGGTGAATCATCCCGAACATAAGCTCCGCCCGCCCCACAACTCCGGAGACCGCCTCTGTGTGGATTGGGTGTGCGGCAAACAGCGCCGCCGAAATGGTGGCCCATCTCTCCGTGTTCACCTCCGTCACATACAGCGATCGCACCAGTCTCCACATGAGCAGCGTGTTTACGCAGTGCAGCAGCAGGTTGAGAAACTTCATGTGAGCTGCACTCAGGCCCAGGAGAGCGTATTCGCAGTGGAACATCAGCGTGGTCAGAGGCCGGAACGACTTGTGCGAGTCTGAGCTGACGAGGGAGGCGCCCCAGAAGTCGTGCGTGAAAATGGCAGTCCAGTTGGTGGGCAGTACGCTGACATCCCGGTTCTTGACGATTGCCACTGTGTCGTCAAAGACAAACGTAGCCCCCCGGAGGCCACCGCAGCCGTAGCACACAAGACATATCAGGACCAGGATCGACTGGCAGACCATGCTCTGCAGCCCGGCCTTCGGAACGGAGCCCAGCATCGTTTGAACCACTGTTTCTACGTTTAATTCACTATTTTAACTCAGAACTCCGACTCCGGAGATTTGTATACATTTCTTGTTGTGATTCTGTACCCCCACTCCGAAAGTACAATCGATAGTCATGTCGGAAAAATCGACTAGTCGAAAAATAAATCGACTATTCTCTATCGTGTTATTATGCGCCCTATTGCTATTGCGCAACAGGTGAGAACAAAACACAAAGCCCAGCAGACAGACAGCCGCTCAAAATGGTAAGCAATGCTAATTTCGTGCAAATGAAGGCGCATAGCTAACCGATACATGCTTTCCCGCCAGCCAAGCCCAATTCAAAGGTTGGTTTACACACTCGGTCATCGCACCTACAGCCAGTTGCCGCTGATCGGCGGAGCAGCAATGTCAACAAAGAATCCCCCGGCCATGGCCTTCTCCGCGCGCCTCTCCTCCTCGTCCGTGCTGGCCACGGAGTCGTCTAACAAGGGCATGATCATCTTAAATCGCCCCAAGGCCCTGAACGCCATCAACCTGGAGATGGTGCGCAAGATTTACAAGCACCTGAAAAAGTGCGAGAAGTCCAAGTCACTGTTAATAATCAAGGGCACGGGCGAGAAGGCCTTCTGCGCAGGCGGCGATGTGCGCGCCCTCGTCGAGGCGGGCCCCACCGACGAGTCGAAGAGTTTCTTCCGCGAGGAGTACAGCACCAACGCCCTAATCGGCAACTACAAGATTCCCTACATCGCCATAATCGACGGCATCACTATGGGCGGCGGCGTCGGCCTGAGTGTGCATGGAAAGTATCGCGTGGCCACGGACAGAACGCTATTCGCCATGCCGGAGACGGCCATCGGCTTGTTCCCAGACGTGGGCGGCTCCTACTTCCTGCCACGTCTGCAGGGCAAGCTGGGCCTATATTTGGGGCTAACAGGATACCGTTTACGCGGCGGGGATGTCTTTTACTCGGGCATTGCCACGCATTACTGTGAGAGCAGCAAGATCCCAGATCTTGAGACGGCGCTGCTTAACTGTCCTGATGCGGACGACGTGCCCGAGCTGCTCCAAAAGTACCATTCCACTCCGGAGAAGCCCTTCTCGCTGCAGCCTGTGCTGGAGCAGATCAATAAGAACTTTTCGGCGGACTCCGTCGAGGGCATATTCGAGAATCTGAAGAATGACGGCAGCGAGTGGGCAACGAAGACGATTGAGGTGAGCGAAATACGAGGTTTGCGGTGATAAGAGCACAATCAGATGTTAATTGTCTGAACCAATCAGCGTTTGTCGCGCTTTTAACACCCAAATATTTGGATCGGTTTCCAGCCAATTAGCGTTGGCTTCGATGTTGTGGCACGATTTCGCACAACTAGCACACGTAAATAATCACCCAATTCCCGCTTGTTTGTCTATTTCAGACTCTTGGCAAGACGTCGCCCACCTCGCTTAAGGTCACGTTCCGCCAGCTGGAGCTCGGCTCCCAGCTGTCGCTGGCCCAGTGCCTGATTATGGAGTATCGGCTGGCCGTGCGCCATCTGGAACGCAGCGACTTCAAGGAGGGCGTCCGCGCTCTGCTAATCGATAAAGACCAAAAGCCCAAGTGGCAGCCTTCCCAGCTTTCCGAAGTCACCGAAGAACAGGTGCAATGGTTCTTCCGCAAGTTGCCGGACACCGAGGAGCTTAAACTGTAATGTAGCAGCAGGGCCTAGTTTTGTTTTGTTTGGTTCTACAGCCTGCCTTTTTTTTGTTTGTCCTCCTCCGTTATGACGCTCATTTCTATATACACACAAACCCCTACACCTATGTATATATAAATCTTCGCAAGCTTGAGTTCTTTTTTGCATGGTTCCTTGCCTGCCGTGTTGCAATATTCGTTATCTGCCATCCGTATGATGGCCACAGACACGTTCTGTCGCTAAATATCTGCAATCTCTTCTCTGTTTCATTCCAACAGCGAGTAACTCCAGAGGAAATGCCCGTGTTTACCAATAACGATTGTGAAAATCAATGCATTTATATATGATATATCCCTATATATAAAATATATTATATACAATTCGTAGTCCTAATTCAATTACTAATTGTGCCTAAAGAATCGTTACAAGTCGATTATTAACAAGAATAAACTGAAGTGTATATGTTTAATAACTGTTCGTTCGTTGATAGCGTCTAGGAAGCTCTGGTGTCTCTAAGCTTAATGCTGTCCTCCACCATATCGGTTAGCTCGGACAGCTTTTCGATTTGCAGCGCCTGGAAGTTAAGTTTAGCGAGCTCCTGCCGCCAGGAAGTGACGTCAACACGCAACTGGACGCGTATCTTGTCATCGTCGGACATCACAGCTGAGCTACCCTGCGCCGCCGGTGCTGTTGATCCGCCGCCACTCTTCACGTTCCGTAGTCGGCGCAATGATTCCTCGGTTTTCTGTACGGAGGTAAGGACATCACTCACCACATTGAAGTACCTGCGGAGTAGAAAGGAATATCTGTTAAAAATATCTGTGTACGGCTATTTATTCATACTTACGCCTTCGTTATGTGACTGGCAACCTCGAACAGGATTTGCTCAACCACCAGAGTGCCGAGCTGGGATTCGTGTTGCTGGGCGAACGCCTTCAGCGGGCGGAGCATTTGCTCCACGTAGCCCGAGCACCGGGAGGGAACTTCTCGATTTGTCTTGCGGTACAGGCGCGGCAAGTCGTTCACCTGGCGCACATTCTCCGTTTCGCACTCGCCGATTAGCAGCTCTACCAGGGTTTTTTGTATGCTTGCCAAATGCGCTCCCAGTGAGTCGCCCAAGGCGGCCAT
This sequence comes from Drosophila tsacasi, assembly GCA_018904565.1. NCBI lineage: Eukaryota > Metazoa > Arthropoda > Insecta > Diptera > Drosophilidae > Drosophila > Drosophila tsacasi. Next base: position 2,071 of record JAEIHY010008438.1, on the reverse strand, counting down.
GGACTTGCCCAGGACATCGTTGAACATTTTCGAGCGCTGATGAGCGGGCACGGATTGTCCAATTAACTGCTGAAGCTCAGGCAAATATTCCTCCAGTTTGCGTATGTCCGAGTGCAGAGCAATCAGCAACTGGTGGCTAGTGAAGGACTTCGCGAAGCTGCTGCCCTTCGACACGGCTATGGCATCGGTGATCCAGCGGGACAGACGGAGCACAATCTGCACGTTCAGCTTGTAGAATTTGGGAAATACCTCTGGCAGGTAAACTCCCTCGGCCCAACACCTTTCCATGGCTTCCTTGGCGGCATTGAATGTCTTTATTTTGTAGGCATCGGTATTTGTCGGCTTCAATGTGTCATCCTGCAGCACTGGCTCCAGCTTGGCCTCGAATTGACCAGCGATTTCCTGTAAGATTCAATAAAATGGTAGAGCGTGCTTTAAATAATAACTGATTTCCATACCTGAAAGCATATTTGGAAATAAACCGGTAGATTCCAGCGGGCCTCGAAACTTTTAGTCTGCTTGTGCTGGCGATACAGGCCCACCGCCTGCTCCCCGCTGCTGGCCAACAGCTCCTCAATTTTGGCGAGAAAGTCGCGGGTGCACTTGTACTTGACATAGAACACCTCCGAGTTCCCGGGCGCAAAGATAGAGTTCATGTGCAGCTCGAGGCGTGTCTCCACATCAGCCCAATAGCTGTTCACCACGAAGTTAAAGCCAGGAAATTTGTCGGAGTAGAGCGTCAAGCGGAGCAGGTCGGTCATGTGCAGCGAAATAAAGTTGAGGATCTTGCTGTAAATGCCTGCAAGGCCCTGCGGAGAGTTCTGCAGCTGCTGCTCCCCAATGACACTGCTCATATAGGGTGCCACCACATCCTCCCGAAAAGCGCCTTCCGCCCGTCCGCAGGCGTTCAGGGTGATATAAATGCGTAGACAACGCTCCAGATGCTCTGGGGCAGAGTTGCGAGCCTGACCCAAGGCATCGGTGAAAAACCGGCGCAAATGCTGATGCAGCTGCTCCTCGAGTTGCCGGATCTTTGCCTGCTTGTCGGCATTTAGATGCTTGGAGCAGTGTTTTTCGTGAAATTTTAGCTGAATCAGGTCTAGTGCGGCGCGTTCCAGATCCACGGCTTGAACAGGCTGATCTCCGCTGAGTTTGCGATCAATTAGGTCCTGCAGTTTTGCGATTGTCTCGTAGACCTTCTTCAGGCTCTGGAGGCTTCGCTTGAACTCTCTCAACCGGCGCTTCTCCTCCAACTGGGCTCGCAGCTCCGACACATTTTCGTCGATCAGGTTGTGGATGCTCTCGATGTCGCTACGGAACTGCTCCAGTGGCCGCTGAATGGTCTCAATCGACTGGTCGAGTCCCACCAAGTTGGCGCTCAGATTAACGAAGTCCGCGTAGTCCTCGTTGATAAGATCGATCATCGCTGCCCGAAGACCCTTCAAGTACAGCCCTAAATTATCCCGCAACTGCTCCAGACTGGGGACATTGCGATTTTTGTGCAGAAACTCGTCCACGGAGAAGTTTGCCTATTTGAAGATGCAGGTTACCAACAAAATCGGAAGCTTGCCGGGATTGATTAGTCACCTTCATAAACTCATTCTTATCGAAGCACAGTTTCTCCGCGGTGCTTGTGGAGCCGGCGTGCAAGTGAACCGGCTTCGTGGCGGGATCATGCATGGCCGTGGTATGGATTTTGTTTAATTCAAGCCAAAAGTTAACCAAATTGAAATTTTAACTCTGCCACGAACCATAAACAGTGCTGGAGCAGTGTGACCAGTCATTGAAAAAGCAGAAATACTAGTCAAAGCCTGATACAAATTTCTCACGCAGCGGAATTTTTTTATAGCCCGTATCCAGTTCTAAAGCAGTGCAAAACTATTGAATGGTTTTTGTTTCAATGGACTGGTTTTTGCAGTTTTTGTTTCAATGGACTGGTCAGTATAAAAGTATCAAACGGACTGGTCAATGTAAAACTATCGAACGGACTGGTGAGTGTAAAAATATCGAACGGACTGGTCAGTGTAAAAATATCGAACAGACTGGTCAGTACAAAAATATCAAACAGACT